>CAUYQU010063814.1:0-16147 GCA_963574635.1 Cheracebus regulus | reverse complement strand
TAGTTTCTTTGCATTGGGTTAGGACATGTTCTTTTAGCTCACAGAAGTTTCTTATTATCCACATTCTGAAGCCCAATTCTGTCAGTTCATCATACTCATTCTCCGTCAGGCCTTGTTCCCTTGGTAGTGAGGAGCTGCAATCCCCTGTAGGAGGAGAGGCATTCTGATTTCGGGTGTTCTCAGCCTTTTTGCACTGGTTTCTTCCCATTTTTTGTGGATTTATCCAACTGTCGTCTTTGTAATTGCCGACTTTCAGATTGGGTCTCTGAGTGGACGTCCGGCTTGTTGGTGATGAAGTTTTTTCTGTTTCTTAGTTTTCCTTTGGTGGACGCCCCTTCCCCACGGAGCTAGGTCTTCCCAGGTTCAGCTGTGCTTGCTGTGAAACTCTCAGTTCTCAGCACTTCCAATTGCTGTTCTTGTGGGGATGGGACCAGCTGAGCCTGACTAAAAGGGCCCCCAGTCCCATATACTCCACACCGAGAAGCCCCGTGCCGGGGCACCGGCAAAACAGCCACACCAGCCAAAAGAGTTGCACTGGTGACCCGTGTGGCTCCTCCGCTGGGAATCTCCTAGTTTGTGAGCAACAAAAATTTGTCTGAAATTGTGGCGTCCACTCGCTCTCTGCGCTTTCACTGAGAGCGACAATCCTCAGCCGCTGCTAATCGGCCATCTTGGATCTCTCTCCACCCGGTGATGAAGTGTTTTCTGTTTCTTAGTTTTCCTTTGGCAGACACCGGTTCCCCACAGAGTTGGACCTTCCCGGGTTTGGCTGTGCTTGCTGTGAAACTCTCAGTCCTCAGTGATTCCAATTGCTGTTCTCCTTATGGGGATGTGACCAGCCGAGCCCAACTAAAAGGGCACACAGTCCCATATACTCCGCACCAAGAAGCGCCACACCGGGGTGCCGGCAAAACAGCCACACAGCGAAAAGAGTCACGCTGGTGACGGGTGGGGCTCTTCTGCCAGGAATCTCCCGGTCTGTGGGCAACAAAAATTCGTCTGAAAGTTCAGTGTCCCCTCGCTCTCTGTGCTTTCACTGGGAGCTACAATCCTGAGCTGCTGCTAATCGGCCATCTTGGATCTCTTCAGGAACCAAAGTTTTAATCATAAAAGAGAAGAAACTCAAAGAAATTGAATAAACTTGTAGTTCTAAAGTGGAGTTGGAAATACGAGTTTATGAACTCAAGATATATTTTACTCTTTAAAAACGTGTATTCCCTAGTTCAGTCATTTCAGTAAACAGTAAAAACAAGACCAGTATTCAGTTGCAATGAGGTCTTCTAAAAAAAACTAGGACTCTTTGGAAAAATGATTGAATACAGATTTGAGACAGGAGAGTACAAGATAAGCCTAGAAAATACTTTGTCATTACAAAAAGCAAAGAGAAGGTATCAAGATTACTGGGGTTACATCAAAATGACACATGGACCAACTTAAGGTAGCTCCCCCTGGCCCACGTGGGTACAATTTGGATGTCAAAAAGAGTATGTACAATAAATTGAAACTTATCAAACATATTTTTTAAATCTATGCCTTCAAAATGTTTTTTTTGTTGTTGTTTTCATTTTTATTTTGTTCTTGTTTTGTTTTGTTTTGGGACAGGGTTTCACCACGTTGGTCAGGCTGGTCTCGAACTTCTGACCTCAGGTGATCCACCTGCCTCAGCCTCCCAAAGTGCTGGGATTACAGGTGTGAGCCACTGTGGCTGGCCCAAAATGGTTTTAAATAAAGGAAAAAAAGTCTTTGGTCACCATTGGAAGATGCTGTAGAATCAACTCATTCTAGAAGAAAAAAAAATTAATAAAAGGAAAAATCAAGTATTTATTCTACCTTTCCTTTATTCACTATATGTTATCAAATACCATTTGGTGTTTTGTACTATAATAGCCTCAAACTTTGTTTTTCTTTTTCCTTTCTTTTTTTTTTTTTTAGTGGGCACCCAGTGCTTGGGCTTTATTTAACACCATATCCGTGACAACAAGCTGACCTAGAGCCCATATAAGTGGGACCCAGGCAGCCCACAGTGCCCCAGGACCCACCCTGCCCCCAAAGAGGCCATGAGCCCCCTTAGAAGATGTCAGCTTCTTGGGATCACTTCCAGTTTTTCACAGAGCCCCTGTGAAAGGAGCCCTCTCACTATCTGCTTCCTGTGGAAACCTGGACTCTGGCTCTGTCAGAGTGGATTCCTAGTTGCTCATCTTCTTTTGTTTCTGTTTAAGCTTGTTCCAGATCCTTTCCAGGGCCACTTTTCCCATGCAGAAGGTGATAGCAAAGTTGTGCTTGTACCAGTCTCTGTTATAATACATGTGCTTCTGAAATTTTTTACTTAAAAATTCCTTGTAAAAGTCTGCCATTTCTTCTGCATTCAGTGTTGTTTTCTGACCCGATTCAGTTCTCAGAGCCAGGCCTTTAGTCTTTAGTCTTGAGTGAATAAATTCTTATTTTTCCTTACTAAAAGTCAAATTCTGGTTTGCCCAGAACTATTGATTACATTTTTGTGTTTCTTGTCTTAATTATCTAAGCTTTTGTTCCAATAGTGATTCATTTTTGGATATGTAAAAGTGAACAAGTCAAAGGTTTGAATAGTTATCTGGGGGTCCTATCCAGTCATGGCAAGACTTTTTTGGAGGGCAGAATCTTGAGACTCCACTGGGAGCCGCTCTTAGGGGCAAGCTGATAACTGTGGCAGGCAAAGGCATGGCAGAGAGGAGGGAGAAGGGTCTTCTTCTCTGCCTGCACAGCCACCATGTCCCCACGCCCCCTCGAACTTTGTTTTTCTTTCTCAAGATTGGTCTGTTTGGGTTTATTTGTGGTTCCATACAAATATTAGGATCATCTTTTCCATTTCTGTGAAAAATGTCATTGGAATTTTGATAGGAATTGCAGTGAATCTGTAGATCACTTTGAATAGCATCAACATTTTGACAATATTAATTTCTTCAGTTCATAAATACAAGATAGCTTTCCAATTATTTGTGTCTTCTTAAATTTCTTTTATCAGTTTGTGATGGTTTTCAATAAGAGATTTTTCACCTTCTTGGTTGAATTTATTCCTAGGTATTTTATTGTTTTAGTAGCTATTGTAAATGGAATTGTTTTCTTGATTTCTTTTTCAGATAGATTGCTGTTAGTGTGTAAAAATGCTACTGATTTTTGTGTGTTGATTTTGTAATCTGCAATTTTACTGCATTTGTTTATTCTGGCATTTTTTATGAAGTCTTTAGGATTTTCTATGTATAAGATCATTTCATCTGCAAACAGGGACAATTTAGCATCTTCCTTTCCAATTTGATGCCTTTTATTTGTCCTGCCTAATTTCTGTGGGTAGGACTTTTAGTACCATATGGAATAGAAGTGGTAAAAATGGGCATCCTGGTCATGTTTTTGATCTTTAGAGGAAATAATTTTAATTTTTCACCATTAAGTCTGTTAGCTGTGGATCATATGTAACCTTTGTTGTGTTGAGGTAGATCCCTGTTTTGAGTAGGAGATTATTTTTTTTTTTTAGAAAAATTAAAGAATGACCTCAAAAATTGCAGATATTTTAGATTTTAACTTAGGTTTTTTACATTATATTTTAATACATAAGGTTAAATATATTTAAGCAATAAACACTTTAATTCATGCCATAAATATCTTATAAATTCAATTTTTATTACTAAATCTTATTTTAAATGCTCTGCGGTTTATACTTTCTTTTTTAAAAATCTATAATGTGGGTACTTGAGAAAGGACATTTCTTTCAGTTTTGTTTTTAATTACAGACAAATCTATGATTGTCATGAAATATTTCTCCTCCAAAACATAAACTGAGGTGGAGATCTGGCATGGTCACAAAAGGTGGATGTTCTCACATGTAGCACATGCTAAAAGATCAAAACAAAGTAACAAAGTAGAGATAAGAAAGAAAAGGAGTTGAATTAGAGGAAGATGGACAACATATCAGTGATATTAAACCAGATGGGCTATAATTGTTTAAAAAGGGGGATAGAAATATAATAGATTTTAGGAATAAACATAATTATCTGGCTTGAGAATTTAAGGTAAGAAATAAGCTACAAAAGAAAAGATTCAAAGTTCAGCAGTGAATAACAATTTTGTAGGAACATATTCACTGGAACATAAATTTGTAACCAAGAATTAATCGTAAATGGAATCTTTAATGATTTCTGGTTAAAATTCTGTAATTGGCTGGGCGCCCTGGCTAACTCCTATAATCCCAACACTTTGGAAGGCCAAAGCGGGTGGATTGCCTGATGGTCAAGAGTTTGCGACCAGCCTGACTAACATGGTGAAACCCCGTCTCTACTAAATACAAAAAAAATTAGCTGGCTGTGGTGGCGCATCCCTGCAATCCGAGCTACTTGGAAGGCTGAGAAAGGAGAATCGCTTGTACCTGTGAGGCAGAGGTTGTAGTGAGTCAAGATTGCCCCATTGCACTCCAGCCTGGGCAGCAAAAGCAAAACTCCATCTCAAAAAAAAAAAAAATCTGTAATAGCAAATGTTTATATAATGAAATATATCTGCATGTGTTGGCTTTCAAGAGGCAACAAATCTTGACAATCTAAGAAAGAAATATTACAAAAGGGAGTTCCTTTTTAGTCATATTATAGAATTACTATTCCCACAGAGATTATTCTGATTTGCTCTTCACTTCTTAGTACTTTAATTATCAGCTTTATTGCTGAATTACTAATTTCTTTTCTCTGAAGCTCTCAATTTTACCCGTTTGAGAAAAAAAAAAAATTGCAATTTCTGACGCTCCAAAAACCTGCTGCCTAGTTTCTCTCTCTCTCTCTCCCCACCACTCAGTCCTTCCTTCTCCTACTGGCTTTTAGATGCCTATACCTGTATTTAAAGTGAAATTAGTCTCTCTTTCCCTTTTCCTCTTCCCTATATTTTATTACCAAGCTTATTTTATCCAGATGTTTGAATAATTTTTCTTTTACTTTCTATCTTTATGTACTCACAAGCTTCAAAGAAATGAGGCCTTCTGATCTTATCAAATTCTTTTTTTAAAGATAGTCATTCTTATGCTATCAATTACCTGTCGAATTCTTCACTGCACCCTCCTGCAGCTCTACATTTTACCTGATATTCATCCTCATTTTGTAACTGTCCATAGGACATTTACCATATGTCTTATTATTATCTTAGTTTCTGTATTTCAAAACTCAACTTATGTTACATCTTCCAAATCGATTTCTTCCTTAACAGTCTTTCTTCATTGATACCACTATTTCCCTAATTCCTGGATATAAAACCTTATAGCTATCTTTGGCCCATTCTTTCTTTATCTTCTTCAGTAACCAAGTCCTATTCTTCTTTTGAAATGCCTTCTATCATTTTATTCCCACTTCCATGACTCTAGAACTTCATTAGTTACCTATTTCTATGTAACAAATTACTCCAACATTTAGTTCTTAAAAACAACATTTACTATTTTATAATTTAATGAGTCAAGAATTTACTCATGAAGTAATTGAAAGTGGCTTATCTGGGTGAATCTGTCTCAAGGTCTTTCATAAAGTAGCGATCAAAATGTCATCTGAAGACTTAATGGGTGCTGGAAGATCTGCTTCCAACCTCATTTACACCTCTGTGGCTAGAAGACCTAAGTTCCTGTTTATGACCAGACACCTCACTTCCTAGCCCTATGGCCTTTCCACAGAGAAGCTTGGTATCCTCACAACTCCGCAGCTGTCTTCCCCCAGAGCAAATAATTCAAGAGAAAGCAAGAAGGCATAATACTTTTTGTGACCTAGTCTCCTAAGTCACATTTTCCTATTCATTAGAAGTGAGTTGCGGCCCGGCGCGGAGGCTCACACCTGTAATCCAAGCACTTTGGAGGCCAAGGTGGGCGGATCACCTGAGGTCTGGAGTTCAAGAAGTGAGTTGCTATATCCAGACCATATTAACAGTAAGGGACTTTAGGGCCTACCTTCTGAAAACATGAATCTCCAAGAATTTGTGGACATATTTTGTAACCACCATAAGACCAAATCTGCATATTTTATTTGTGTAAATATCTGCTTATATTGTCCTCTCAACTCGTCTTTGCATCTAAATTCCTTGATCTTGAACTTCTTAGCCTCCAAAATGATGAGAAATATATTTCTCTTTTTAACCACCCCGTTTATGGTATTTTGTTATAATACCATGAATGGACAAAGATGACAACACAGGATAGATACAAGTCACCTTCTGTTTTTTCCATGTGGTAGCCATTCATCTCTGAAACATTTAACGGTAAGACTCTCCTTTCCTTGCTATTATACTTTGCACTGCCCCTTTTGTCATAATTTGTGTTTGCATATCTATGGATCTGTTTCTGACCTCTCTTTTGTGTTCTGTTGGTTTGTTTGCTTATCCTGGTGTCAATACCACACTGTATTATACCTTTGTAAGACACTTTTGAAAACAACTACAAGATTAAAAAAGTGACCTGATACCTAATTACAGCCATTTCTCTTACCTTGTTTATTTTTGCAAAAACGTCTTACCTATTCTTGGTTCTGGACATTTCTGTATTCATGTTAGAATTGTAAGTCAATTTCCTTAAACAAATTTGATGAGATTTTAATTTGAATTCTATCAACTCTATAAATACATTTAGAACAAGCAACCTAATTAAAATTTTTATATTAAGTCTTTCAGTCTGGACATTAAATATCTCTCCATTTGTTTAGGTCTTCTTTAATGTCTCAATACAGTTAATTTCCATGTAGAAATCTTACACCTTTGTCACATTTATTTTCTGATCATTGCTTATATACAGAAATACAAAAGCTTTCTGTTGCTGATGATATTTTCTGTAACCAGTGACCTTACTTAGGACAAAAGCTGTAGAATCTTTTGGATTTTGATCATATAATCTATCAATATAACAGTTTTATTTCTTTCAAATCACTATATGTTTTGTTTCTCTTTTTTGATAATTGCACTAGCTAGGACTTCCAATGCAATGCACAGAGTAGGGATAGGATTCTTATTCTTGTTCCTAATCTTTAAAGTTTTTGGTTTTCATCATTTCATATAATATTTTCTGTGTTGAGCGGTAACGTCTATCAGATTCAAGAAGTTTCCTTTTATTATTACTTTACTAAGAGCTTTTATCACAAATATTTCTTTTCTTTTTTTTTTTTGAGACAGAGTTTTGCTCTTGTTGTTCAGGCTGGAGTTCAGTGGCACGATCTTGGCTCACTGCAAACTGTGCATCCTGGGTTCAAGTGATTCTCCTGCCTCAGTCTCCCAAGTAGCTGACATTACAGGCATGTGCCACCATGCCTGGCTAATTTTTGTATTTTTAGTAGAGGCAGGGTTTCACCATGTTAGTCAGGCTGGTCTCAAACTCCTGAACTCAGGTTATCCACCTGCCTCAGCCTCCCAAAGTGCTAGGATTACAGGCGTGAGCCCCCATGCTAAGCCTCCAAATATTAAATTTTATTAAGCCTTTTCTGCATTGTTTGGAATGATTATTTGAATTTTTTCTCTTTAATTTGTTAATGGGATAAATTTTAAGGATTGATTTTGCTAATGTACCAAATTTGCATTCCTCTGACAAAACCAACGTGATTGTAATGCATTCTTATATATATTTCTGGATTTGGTTTGTTAGAGTTTTACTTAATATATTTTTATCTATGTTCCTGAGAGAGATTGACCTGAAATCTTTTCTTGAACTTGCAAGTTATATCAAAATTATGCTAGCCTCAAAAACAAATTGGAGAGTAGTCCTTGTTAAAGTGTTTATATCTTGAATATTTGATAGAATTCTCCAGAATCTCCTGGCCTGGAATTTTGTTCTTGTTGTTCTTGTTATTGGGTTTTTGTAGGAGTATTTTTTTTATTGTTGATTCAATCAAAATTTCTTTAACAGTGATAGAATTCTTCAGATTTTCTATTTCTTCATTGACATAGTTTTGGTAAATTATATTTTTATAGAAATATGACCATTTCTTCTAAATTTTTAATATTTTTGGATATAATGTTTTTATCTTATTGTCCATTTAATGTCTACAGCATCTGTAGTACCTTCTTTTGCATTCCTGATATTATTACTTATACCTTGTCTCTTTTTATCAGTCTTATTAGTTTCTCAATTGTTTTACTCTTTACAAATAACCTTTGATTTTTAATATTTTCTATTTTATGTGTATTACCTAATTTTATTACTTTCTGCTCTTTGCTACCTCTCTCCTTTCTTTCATGTTACTGTTCTTTTTTCTATAAATTCTTTTTTCTATGTGTTCTTTTCTCTTGTTTCTTCTTGAAATAGAACATGGCTCAAATTTTCACCTTTTCTTTTTTCCTAGTGCATGCATTCTTTAATGTTATTACTTTTTTCCTTCATCCTGACATAGCTTTAGTATATGTTTTGATAAATGTAGTACTATTACTCAGTTGAAATTATTTTCCTTTTTGTTTTTTGAGACAGGATCTCACTCTTTCACACAGGCTGATATGCAGTGGCTCAATCTCGGCTCACTGCAACCTCGGCCTCCCAGGTTCAAGCAGTTCTCCTGACACAGCCTCCCAAGTAGCTGGGACCACAGATGCACACCACCATGGCTGGCAAATTTTTATATTTTTTGTACAGACAGGGTTTCTTAATGTCACTTAGAGTCTGGTCTTGAACTTCTGGACTTAAGCAACTGATCCTCCTGCCTTGGCCTCCTAAAGTGCTGAGATTATAGGAGTAAGCCACTGCACCTGGCCTCAAATTATTTTCTAATATTTATTATCATCTTTTTTTAATCTACATGTTATATATAAGTACATTTTCATGTAAATTCTAAAGTTCCTAAATATATGCAGTAATTTTATTTATCTTTTTCTTAATTATTTCTGTGTTTAATAGATTTAGAAATAGTAGATAGCTCAGTTTCAGGCCATTTCATTCATTGATATTTAGTGTAGTCCAAAATATATTGGGATGTGTTTTTATTGTTTTATTTAGTACTTTCTATTTCTGACATCTTTGCTTTATTTCTTTTTTTTTTCTTTCTCATCTTTTTAATTCATTTGGTATTTTTTAAATCATTTTACTTTTCTCCCCAGTACTTGGAAATTAAGTACCCGTATTCTTTTGGTGGCTACCCTACATGTTATACCGTACATACTTAGAAAGTCTGAAGTTAATCAAACCTTTTATCCTCCTCCCGGAAAACTCGAGAACGTTGAAACATATTAACACCATTAATTTCTCTTACCCAGCTTGTGTATTTTTGTTGACAGGTTAATTACTGTGCATTTAGTAAAAAATGTATTACTGTTACAAACTATATATGAAACAGTAATAAATGTAGAACAAAGTAATAAATATATATGAACAGTAACATTTATTGTGTATTACTGAATGTATGATACTAGAAGCAATGTAGAACAAAGTAATAAATATGTGTGAACAATACTGTTCTGGTACATTCCATCTGGAACCACTTTCCTTATGTCTGAGTTACGTCTTTCAGAAGTTCCTTTGGTAAAGATCTACTGGTGATGAATTCTCAACTGCTGCTCGTAAAATATATTTACTTTTTGTTTATTTTTGAAAGATATTTGTGCTGGGTATGGAATCCCAAGTTTGCAGGTCTTTTCTTCCAGAACATTAAAGATAACATCTTTGAGATGCTGTGAACTAACAAAACATCAAGAGTTCACTCAGTGATAAGAGACATGAGAGTTCCAGTCAGCTGGAGTGGAAAGTCCTTGTTGAATACCCAGGGTATACAATGAAGATTTCAGGATCACCTTATCCTATTAATAAAACTAAACTAGCATAGAGTAAAAGGAATTGAAAACCTTCCTTGGAAAAGCTAAAAACAGGCTTCAAAATGAACAAGCTGGTCCTCAAGTAAATTAACTACTTGCCAGAACAAACCCAACACTTTTATTACTAGATAAACAAAAGCAGGAAAATGGTACCCATAACCAGAAAAAAAGAAAAACAAAAACTAGTGCATTGAAACACTTCTAGAAGTGAGAGGTGATAAAATTAATAGATGAGAATTTTAAACCAGCAATTGTAAATATTCTTAGTGATTTAAAGGAGCACATAAAGATGATAAGGAGAGAAGTGAAAGATGCAAAAAAGGAACCAAATGGAAATCTGTAGATGAAAAATATTAGATAATTTCAAAATTCACTGAATAGGATTAACAGCAGATCTACACTGCAAAATAAAAGATCAAAGAACTTTAAAACAGCAAAAAAAAAAAAAAAGAAAAAAGAAAAAAGAAACCATCTACAAATGAAGCAAAATGAGAAAAAAAGACCAAAAAAAAAAATTATGCACCGAGAGCCTCCGAGACCTGAGGGAGGATATCAAGCAGTATAAAATACATACAACTGTAGTCCCAGGAGGGCAGGGATAGGAGTGTGGGAGTGTTTTTAAGAAATAATGGGCTGGATGCGGTGACTCACGCCTGTAATCCCAGCACTTTGGGAGGCTGAGGCAGGTGGACTACCTGAGGTCAAGAGTTCGAGACTAGCGTGGCCAACGTGGCGAAACCCCATCTCTACTGAAAATACAAAAATTAGCCAGGCATGGTGGCAGATGCCTATAATCCCAGCTACTCAGGAGGCTGAGGCAGGAGGCAGAGGTTGCAGTGAGCCAAGATTGCACCACTGCACTCCAGTCTGGGTGACAGATCAAGACTTCATCTCTGAGAAAAAAAAAGAACAATGGACAAATTTTTCTTCAACTTGATGAAAACCCTTTGTGTAGTTATCCACTACTGCACAACAAATTACTCCAAAATTTAGTGACTTAAAAGAGCAAATATTTATTTTCTCACAGTTTTTGAGATTGGGAATCTAGACATGTCTGAATCAGAATGCCATTGACTCACGGTTTCTCATAAAGTTGCAGTCCATGTTGCAACTTGTTGATTGCTGCATCATCTCAAAGCTTGACCAGGAAAGGATTTCCTCCCAAGCTCACTCTGTAGCTGTTGACAGGCCTCAGGTTTTCACTGGCATTGGCAGGAGATATCAGTTCCTTCCCTTGTTGGTATCTTCTTGGGTCTACAGTGTGGTAGCTTGCTTCCCTCAGAGTGAGGAGAGAGGGGAAGGGAGTGAGGGAGAAAAGGAAGGAAGCTGCTGAGAGAGAAAAAGTAAAACAAACGTCAAGATCTTGGCTTAACCTAATCTTGAAAGTGACATCCCATTACATTAACCATATTCTATCAATTATAAGTGAGCCCCTTTGTAGAGCCCACATAGGTGAGACTTTATTAGGACCTCATAAGTTAGGGATCATTGAGATTCATTTCAGAACTTACCTACCACACCATTACATCACACCATAACAAAAAATAACCTGAAATGAATCATAGACCTAAGCATAAGAAAGGGAAACAATAAAATATCTAAAAGAAAATCTTATGTTAAGCAAAAATTTCTTCCAAGACACAAGAATAAATCACAAAAAATTTGATAAAGTGGAACTATATTAAATTAAAACTTGCAGCCAGGCGCAGTGGCTCATGCCTGTAATCCCAACATATTTAGAGGTCAAGGTGAGCAGATCAGCTTGAGGCTAGGAGTTCAAGACCATCTGGCTAACATGATGAAACCCTCATCTCTACTAAAAATACAACAAATTAGCTGAATATGGTGGTGCACACCTGTAATCCCAGCTACTCAGGAAGCTGAGGAACGCAAATTCCTTGAGTCTGGGAGGTGGTGAGCCAAGATTGCAACACTGCACTCCACCCTGGGCCACAGAGCAAGACTCTGTCTCAAATATAAATAAATGATAAAAAAAATAAATAAATAATTCAAAATGTCTGCTTTTCAAAAGCCACCATTAAGAAAATGAAAAAAAAAAAAAGCCTGTGAGGGAAAAAAATTGCAATGAGTATATCTGTCAAAGGACTTGTATTGATATTTTTAATCTTTCAGCTCAGTAAAAGTAAACAGTTTTACTATAAAGTTAAATGTATACTTATCATACAAACATGCAGTTTTACTCACAGATGCTACCCAAGAGAAATGAAAACACATCCACACAGAGACCAACCTAGGCAACATACTGAGACCTTGTCTCTACAAAATAAAAAACAGTAAAATTAACCAGGCACGGCAGTACATGCCTGTAGTCCCAGCTACTTGGGAGGCTGAGGTAGGAGGATCACCTGAGCCTGGGAGTTTGAAGCTGTGAGCCCCGATCATGCCACTGCACTCCAGCCTGAGCAAAGACCAAGGCTCTTTCCAAAAATAAAACCAAAACATATCCACACAAAAAACCTGTACACAGATATTTATAGATATTTTATTTATAATGGCTGAAAATGAGAACCCAAATGTATATCACCAGGTGCACAGATAAACACCAATAAAAAGGAACAAACCACTGATACATACAACAACATGGATGAATCGCAAAAACGAGATTCGAAAAGAAATGTCTTCTAAGACATGAGAATAAATTATAAAAAATTTATTTTTTGTAATGAAACACTACATACCATATATATAGGTACATATACCTACATAGAAGACCACATACCATATGATTCCATTTGTATAAAATTCTAGACAAGGCAATTGTAATTTATAATGATAAAACCGTTGGCGTGCCTAAGGCTGGGGTTTGAGGGGTGGGGCAGTGACTGCAAAAGGGAAGAGGGAACTTTTTCAGGTGATGGACCTATTCTGTATTTTATTTATTTATTTATTTATTTTTTGAGATGGAGTCTCGCTCTGTCACCCAGGCTGGAGTACAGTGGCACAATCTCAGTTCACGGCAACCTCCGCCTCCTGGGTTCAAGCAGTTCTCCTGCAACAGCCTCCCAAGTACCTGGGACTGCAGGCATGCAAAACCATGCCCAGCTAATTTTTGTATTTTTAGTAGAGATAGGATTTTACCATGTTGGCCACCTGGGAT
This sequence comes from Cheracebus regulus, assembly GCA_963574635.1. Classification (NCBI taxonomy): domain Eukaryota; kingdom Metazoa; phylum Chordata; class Mammalia; order Primates; family Pitheciidae; genus Cheracebus; species Cheracebus regulus. The sequence continues at coordinate 3,258 of CAUYQU010063814.1, read as the reverse complement.
AACAGACATGAGCCACCACACCCGGGTTATTCTGTACTTTAATTGCAGTGGTGGTTACGTTAGTGTGTGCATTTGTCAGACCTCACCAAACTCTACACTCAAAATGGCTGCACCGTATTCCCCACAATTATATCCCAATAAGGTTGATTTAAAAACCAAAATAAATATTGCCTTTGCATGATTCACAGTGTCTCCTGTCCTTCTGAGATTCTGATTCAAGGTATTTTAAACTTGTATATTGCATTTCTTTGTCTCTCACCCTCTTATATTTTTCATCTTTTTTTATTGTGCTGTATTCACTCAGTCTCTTCTGATCTGATATTTCACAGGTTCTCTTTTTTAATATTCAGTTTGCTGTCATATATTTTCAAGCAGTTGGGTGGTTGGTTTGTTAACTATTATTTTAGGTTCATGAGCTGATGAGCAGGTTTGTTATGTAGGTAAATTGCATGTCACAAGGGTTTGGTATAGCTATTATTTTGTTACACAGGTAATAAGCATAGTGCTTGATAGTTTTTTGATCCTCTCCCTACTCCCACCCTTCATCCTCAGACAGGTGTCTGGCTGTTTCTTCTTTGTGTCCATGTATACTCAATATTTAGCTCCCAGTTGTGAGAGAGAACATGCAGTATTTGGTTTTCTGTTCCTGTGTTAGTTCACTTAGGACTATGGCCTCCAACTCCATCTATGTTGCTGCAAAGGACATAATATTCTTTTTTATGGCTGTGTTGTATTCCATGGTGTATATGTACCATATTTTCTCTTTTTTTTTTTCTTTTTCTTTTTTTTTTAGACAGAGTCTTGCTCTGTTGCCAGGCTGGAGTGCAGTGGCACAATCTCGGCTCACTGCAACCTCCACCTCCTGGATTCAAGCAATTCTTCTGCCTCAGCCTCCCAAGTAGCCAGGACCACAGGTGCGTGCCACCACGCCCAGCTAATTTTTGTATTTTTAATAGAGACAGGGTTTCACCATGTTGGCCAGGGTGGTCTCGATCTCTTGACCTCGTGATCCGCCTGCCTCAGCCTCCTAGAGTGCTGGGATTACAGGCGTGAGCCACCGTGCCCGGCACCATATTTTCTTTATTCAGTCTACCATCGATGGGCATTTAGGTTGATTTCATGACTTTGCTATTGTGAATAGTGCTACAATAAATCTACATATGCATGTGTCTTTGTGGTAAAAACAACTTACATTCCTTGGGGTATATACCTAACAAGGGGATTGCTTGGTTGAATGCTACACTTCTGTTTTAAGCTCTTTGAGAAATCTCCAAACTGCTTTCCACAGTGGCTGAACTAGGTTCCCACCAGCGGTAGATAAGCATTCCCTTTTTTCCACAACCTTGCCAGCATCTGTTATTTTTTTTGACTTTTTAATAATATCAGTTCTGATGTGTGTGAGATAGTGTCTCATTGTGGTTTTGATTTGCATTTCTCTAATGATCAGTGACGTTGAGCATTTTTTCATGTGCTTCTTGGCTGCATTTATGTCTTCTTTTTTGAGATGGAGTCTCACTCTGTCACCCAGGCTGGAGTGCAGGGGCACCGTGTTGGCTCACTGTAACCTCTGTCTCCTGGCAATAAGCAATGCTCCTGCCTCAACCTCCCAAGTAGATGGGATCACAGGCACCCACCACCACACCTGGCTAATTTTTAAAATATTTTTAGTAGAGATGGGGTTTCACCATGTTGGCCAAGCTGGTTTCGAACTCTTGACAACAGGTCATCCACCTGCCTCGGCCTCCCAAAGTGCTGGGATTACAGACGTGAGCCACCGCACCCAGCCATATGTCTTCTTTTGAAAGTGTCTGTTCATGACTTTGCCCACTTTATAATGGGGTTATTTGTTTTTTTCTTGTAAATTTGTTTAAGTTGCTTATAGATTCTGGATATCAGACTTTTATAGGATGCATAGTTTGCAGCTATTCTCTCCCATTCTGTAGATTGTCTGTTTACTCTGTTGATAGTTTTTTTTTGGTGTGCAGAATCTCTTTAGTAAGTCCCACATGTTAATTTTTATTTTGGTTATAATTGCTTTTGGAGCCTTATTCATAAAATCTTTGCTATCTTCCTGGGTTTTTATACTTTTAGGTTTTACATTTAATGTTTTAATCAACCTCAAGTAGATTTTTGTGTATGATATGAGAGGTCCACCTTCAGTCTTCCACATACGGCTAGCCAGTTAGCGCAGCACCGTTTATTGAATAGGAAGTTCTTTCCCCGTTACTTGTTTTTATCTACTTTGTGAAAGATCAAATGGTTGTAGGTGTGTGGCTTTATTTCTGGGCTGTCTATTCTGTTACACTGGTCTTTGTCTTGTTTTTTACAAGTACCTTGCTGTTTTGGTTGCTGTGGCCTTGTAATACAGTTTTACGTTCGTTAACATGGTGCCTCCAGCTTTGTTCTTTTTGCTTAGGATTGCCTTGGCTATTCAAGCTCTTTTTTGATTCCATATGAATTTTTAAATAGTTTTTTCTAATCCTATGAAGAATGTCATTGGTAGTTTAATAGGAAAAGAATTGAATCTGTAAATTGCTTTGGGCAATATGGTCATTTTAACCATATTGATTCTTACTATCCATAGCATGGAATGTTTTTTCATTCATTTGTATCATCCCTGATTTCTTTAAGCAGTGTTTTCTTATTCTTATTGTAGAGATCTTTCCCATCCCTGGTTAGCTATACTCCTAAGTATTTTTATTCTTTTTGTGGCTATTGTGAATGGGATTGTGTTTTGATTTGGGTCTTAGCTTAGACATCACTGGTATACAGAAATGCATGCAACAGATTTTGGTACATTAATTTTGTATCCTGAACTTTGCTGAAGTTACCAGATTTAGGAGCTTTTGGGCAGAGACTAATGGGTTTTCTAGGTCTAAAATTATATCATCCATAAACAGAGATAGTTTGACTTCCTCTCTTCCTATCTGGATGCTTTTTACTTTTTTATTTTGACTCACTGCTCTGGCAAGGATTCCAGTACTTTGTTGAATAGGAGTAGTGACAGTGAGCATCCTTGTCTTATTCCAGTTCTCAAGGGGAATGATTCCAGCTTTTGCCCATTTATTATGATGTTATCTGTGGGTCTATCATAGATGGCTTTTTTTTTTTTTTTAAGAGGAAGAGATTTTAGAAAAAGAGAGAAAAGGAGAAAGAAACTGCAAAAGAAAGAAAAAAAGAATGAAAGATAGAAAGAGGAAGAGAAAGAGGGAGAGAGAATGGGATTCTTGTTTGATTGCCCAGGCTAGAATACAGTCT
>CAUYQU010063813.1:0-35541 GCA_963574635.1 Cheracebus regulus | reverse complement strand
TGGATGAACCTGGAAACCATCATTCTCAGCAAACTGACGCAAGAACAGAAAATCAAACACTGCATGTTCTCACTCATAGGTGGGTGTTGAACAATGAGAACACATGGACACAGGGAGGGGAGCATCACACACTGGGGTCTGTGGAGGGGGGGACTAGGGGAGGGATAGTGGGGTGGTGGGGAGTTGGGGAGGGATAACATGGGGAGAAATGCCAGATATAGGTGATGGGGAGGAAGGCTGCAAACCACACTGCCATGTGTGTACCTATGCAACAATCTTGCATGTTCTTCACATGTACCCCAAAACCTAAAATGCAATTAAAACAAATAATGATCAATGTGTTGAAGTTTCTGAATTAAAAAAAATAAGTGAGCTAGACATACACACACACACACACACACACACACACACACACACACACACACACACACAGAGGGAGTGTCTTGTTCTGCCACCCGGGTTGGACTGCAATGGGGTGATCTCAGCTCTTTGCAACCTCCACCTCCTGTGTTCAAGCAATTCTCCTGCCTCAGCCTTCCAAGTAGCTGGATTACAGGCACCCACCATCACACCTGACTAATTTTTGTATTTTTAGTAGAGATGGGGTTTCACCCTGTTGGCTGGGCTGGTCTCAAACTCTTGACCTCAAGTGATCTGCCCACCTTGGCCTCCCAAGGTGCTGGGATTAGAGGCGTGAGCCACGACGCCCAGCCTTCACCAGCGTATCAATTAGTCAAAACTAAACACTTTTTAGAATAAAGAATGAGTGACAGCAATTTTGAGGAAGAATATCATTATATAAGAAATTCCGTTTTTTCCCCAAGCTGCTACCCAGACTCTAAGAAACTGGATACAAGAAGTTGTCTCTTTATAAGAACACCCATAAAGATCCTAAGTAATAAACATAATACACAGCAATATGTGGCTAATTCCCAGCATGCTACAGTTAGAAGCTCTAGCTCTACCAGGCACATTCCATTTGTAAACAATAGCAGAACTTTCTTTTGTTCCTGCACAGGCAATCTCTCATGACAAGGAGGCCTACACACAATTGCAGGAGACTTTTAATTAAAACTACTGTTCGTAATCATTGTGAGCTGAAATATTATTAGAATTAAACCCCATGAATTCCCTGAGCATGCCCACTTTTAATAAATGCAAACATTCGCTAACCACAAACCCAATATAAAGTTACAGAGGGTAACTTCATCTGGCCATGGCTACCAATCACAGATGGTCCATTTTCTGAGATGATTGATCTCTGGAGACCCTCCAACTTCTGGAATGCCATCAGCATCATCAATTCTCTGAATTCACGACAGCGGCAGCCAATCAGACAAGTGCCAGAAACTCCCCTGGAAGGAATGCTGTGGAGCAGCGCATCAGGGAGGGATGTGGCGACAGGTGGGCTCCAGGTCCTAGAAGGAGCTGAAGAAGCACTGTCCCATGAAGATGCGATGTGGGAACAAACGTAATTTTACATCTTTAGTAGCCACATTAAAAAGTTTATAAAAATCAAATTAATAGTAATAATTTATTTTATTTAACCAGTAGATACAAAGGTTATCATTTCAACACATCAATATGAAAATTCTTGATGTCTTTTGCATTATTTATTTATACCAAGTTTTTTTTTTTTAAATCAGCATGTATTTTACACTTACAAAACATCTCAATTTGAACTAGCCACATCTCAAGTGTTCCATAGCCCATAGCCACTTGTGGCTGCTCCAGGTTGAGTATCCTTTATCCAAAATGCTTGGGACCATAAGTGTTTCTGATTTGGGATTTTTTCAGATTTGGGAATATTTGCATTATATACTTACTGATTGGGTATCCCAAATTCAAAATACTCCAAGTAGCATTTTTTGTTTTGAGAATCCTGTCAGCACTATTAAAAACTTTTGGATTTTGAAGCATTTGGGGTTTCAAATGTTTGGATTTGAGATATTTAACCTATATCTACTATATTGGGCAACACATATGCAAAGCCACAAAAATTTCTCTTAAGAATTATAGATGTCTATAAAGGGCAGCCTTTGAAAAAATAGGAGACACAATTAACAAATTAATAAATCATCCGATTTGTTATAGTTTCAACAAGCATGTTCATCTTATGAGTGTTATACACTCTGAAATACATGAAGCTATGTACATATTTAATACATGAAGCTATGTATGTATTTAAATATATATTATATCATTATTGATAAATAGATATTTAATAAAAGCATAGAAATATGAATGTAAATAATACACATAAATTTTTTAAATAGAGGTTCTAGAAAAGGAGGGGCATAAATTAGCATTTATTTATAACTACGAAATTTTTGAAAGATCTTGTTTCAAAATAAACTATTTTGAATTTAAAATAGTTTAAAAAAAGCCATAAAGTAAAACACCAGAACATTTTCATTTAGATTGATACCTTAAAATGTGAAAATTAGAAAATCTTCAAATGAAATAATTCACACATTTTATTCATTTGGAAAACTGACTACATGAATTCTCACAGCAGAAAGTATGGAGAATTCAAATGTGCTAAATGAAGGAGTGAAGCACATTTGCCCGAGTAATGCTATACAATCACAGCATCACAATACTATACACATTACAGAGGTCTGGTAGGGGCCTAGCCCTCACCTGGTCTCTTGCTGTTACAGATCTTGAAGCACTTTCTTCGCCAAAGTCCTAACACAATCATGATGACACCAGAAGCTCTTGGTAGTCTCAGGTAATTTTAACTAATCTTACTTTCTAAATTTGTTGGTGTTTCACCCTTATTCAAAATGTATTTTCTGGTTAAAATACATTCGAGTAAAGCAGTGGTACTTCTCAATAAAAGCACCTGTTATTGGTTTTTTGTTAGGTGGTTGAAAAATTACAGAAAAGAAAAAAAAAAGAGAGAGAGAAGGGTGAAAAAAGAAGTGTTAATATCCATTGCCTTTGCTCTTATTCACAGGAACAGAGTTGCATGTATGTAAATTAGCTTTGCAAATTGTTTGGTTGGTAAGCATCTTTTCAGTGTCTTCAGGGAGACCGAGTAGAAACTGGTCATGTTTCCTTTTTAAAAGTTAGCAATAAATGATCCAGTTATTTTCCTCACCTCACCTTAGACATAGAGTATCTTCTTCAATATCTTGTATCCTGGAAAAAAAATCTACAAAAAATATTTTTGAAAGTTAAGGAAGAGATGAGAAGAGGATGTCAGCCTTTCGTTTATGATGTATTAAGGACTAAAGAAGCCCTGATTGATTTGGGCATTTATCTACTGCTATTTAAATACAATGGACAGTTATTCTGCCAACATGATTAAATCATGGTATTCATAGTTTTCATAATTCAAGCAGATTATTTCCTACATTTCAGGTCTTTCAGCATCATAAACAATGTTTTCCAGTAACAACTTATTAAGGAAATTATTCCTGTGTGAACTCTCCTCATTATGAACATTCATCAGAGGGAGATAGGCTGAGCATCAGAGGAGAATAAATAGCAGCAGAGCCTACAGAAGACTCACGTGGGAGACAGGGTGAAAGGCAGTGAGCTATGGGTCGAGGACCCTATTATATGAGCCTCCCCTCCTCTTCTCCCTGAAAAGATTACCATTTGTTCCATAACAGCAAAGTCACATTACCATGTGCAACCTCTCCTCAAAATCATAAATGTGGCTGTATTTCCTTGTGGCATGAGTAAATATGCCTACGTTAGCCATGTCAAGCAAGGGTTGCGGTGGGGAATCATCTCTCCAAAACAGAAGCCTTGACTTGCTCAAATGAAACAATAATAATCCTAAACTCATGCCAAAGAAGAAGAAAGAGACAAAGCAACTGTGTGCCCTCAAAGCTTCTGGTAAACACAAGAGGAAGTGTGCATGTGCCTGAAGGAGACCAAGCCAGGCCAGGCAGGAGCTCTGCACAGTGCCAAGAGGCAGAATGGTCATCGGAGCTCAGAACACGGAGCAGGAGCCTCCCAGGACATACAAGAGAGAAGATCTCAGATTAATCTTAAAAAAAAAAAAATGATGATTTGACAGAGTTCATTGGGATATCATTTTCCCAGGGGATAAATCAGGGTACTCTTCCCTCCATGGACCTCAGGGATTCCAAACCACACCACCGTGGGGGTGGATGAGGGGCTCCTTCTCCTGGCTCCTGCTTTAGTGACTCTGCAGATAGGACCCAGGCAAAGCCACACTTAGATACCTTTCCTATCCAATAGCTGCAACGTCCTTATTTGCCCAAGTCAATTTTTATGTCAATGAGCTTCCTCCTCTCTGTTTTCTCAGCACTTACCTTGAGAATGTCAGACTTTAGGATAACATCTCATTTGTGTTACGGCTTTATAATACACTCTATATGAGGCTAAATGAATAGAACGCAATGTTTCTTTTATTTCTTTCATTACATTAAAAAAGCACTTTTCAATGAAGAAGATGGTACCCTGGAGGAGGGTTTCTTTGCAATTGCAGGTCAGTTAAGTTCCTATTTCAAAAGATTATACTATACATTTTTAAAAGGAACCCAGTAATATTAGTAATAAGAGAACACAATTCTCTGGGGCTCTAGCAAACCAGTCATCACAGTCTATTGTACAACAATCATGGAAATGATTGATTTAAGGAGATGCAACTGTCAACAAGTAAAACTGTGATTATTTTGTCTGGACTTCCAGCTGAGCAACAATTTACATCAACAAACTAATTACTTTTTTCTTGAGCTCTTCACAAGTTTGTCTATTAATTCATGAGTATGCTAGAAACTGCTAAATGGACACTTGTGTAAAGCATAAATCTTGACCTCAGTGTTTCCGAAGGCGGCAAACGCAGTTGAACTTCAGGAGGAAAGCAGTGCAGGGTCACAGTGGCTCATGGTCTTCCACGGGGCAGAATAACTGTTCTTTCAAAAGTGTGGGGTTGTATAGAAAGCCCAACTTTCTTCTCCAAGTGTAGATCTCTTGAAAGAGAAAAACAATAGCAGAGATGTGTGTGGGATTTATCTGTCCCAAAACAAGAAGACTGAACCTTGCTGACATCCAAGGCATGGCACGTACATGTGAGTTTTAAGTTACAGACTTCTGGATCCAGTAATTAGATAATGTATAAAATCAAATATCTGGGTGTAGTCTCCACCCTCCTGTGTCCAAACCAGAAAGCCAGTGATGGACAAGTAGACAGTGATGGACAAGTAGACAGTGATGGACAAGTCTCCACTTGTCCATCACTGGCTTTCTGGTTTGGACACAGGAGGGTGGAGTCTACACAGGACAGAATCTAGAGGTGCAATCTAGTCCTCAGGATACAAAAGGGAACCCTCCTTGCACATTTGCATGATGAGAATACCATGTTTACCAAGGTCCTCTGTTTGATTAGGGTGGCTTGGGGATGGGGAGATACTTTCCAATATTTCATGGACTAGCCACCCACTGAGTTCTAATACTGGCTCTCTTAGAATAGAATGACCTTCATGATCCAATCTCAGTTTACAGATGGGAAAATTTCCCAAGGAAAAGGCCAAGGTCCCAAGCATTAAGCCAACTAGAAGCAGACCTGGGTCTCAACTCCAGGTTCCCTGCTCTGTCTTAGAAGCCCCTCCAGTGGCCAGGCTGGTGTTTATACAGCCCATCTGCCTAACATCTGCCTCTCTCTGTGTCATACACTGAGAGTTAAAGATGGAGAAAGTGTTGACTTAACCGTGGCCAACGTTGGATGAGCCATAACTTGGCTTCCCAGAGAGCAGCCAATATTTCCCAGGAAACTGGCTGCACAACTCATAAGACCCAATGCAAAGTGAAAAGAAAAACAGAGCTGTGAAAGGTACCAAGACATAAACCTTTTTCCTTTCCTTTGTGGTCTCTCTCTTGATCACTTTACTTGTTTTCAACAACATGATAAGTAAATACGTATTTATGTGTTTTATTAGCATAAATTTCACCATTCGTCTCTATATCATGCCATGCCAGTTTTAAATGAAACCCTAAGAGCATCCAGTTTGTAGGGAGAATCACTGAAATTACACATTGGCATTCAGTAGCATGAACATGACCATGTATTTTGTTCTTCCTGGAGTTGTGGAAACACTACACAAAATTAACTTAATTGTTTTTATTTCAGGTCTTGATAAGTGCATGTTCTACCAACAGTGTCTACATTTGGCTCACTGGCGGATAAAGAAGTGCAGAAAGAAAAAGGAACCATGGATCACCCAATCCCTCTGTGTTGTCATTTGCAGCTTAATGAGTTGGTTAATACAGGAGTAAACATGAGTAAGAAAGGGTATGATGGGGTCCCATGGCTGTTGTGCTTCTTAGGATGCCACTGATGCCTTCTGTGTTCAAAGCAAGTTCTAGTTCTAAAGGAAGGCATGGCCTCTGGGGCTGCCAGTGCCCTTAACACATTCACGGACTCAACAGGCTTACCTTAAACTTCTCACGCATCATAGGTCCAAGGGAATTCTTATGACACATCACAAATGCTGTAAGCACATGGGCAGCCAGGCATGGTGGATCACACATTGCCTGCACCTTCTCTACCCATGTACAAAATGCAAGTTCAAAGCTAAAATTATTAGGAATTTCAGCAACAGCCGAGCATTAAATCAAGTGGCCCCCTTCTGAGAAGTGGAGGGAAGGAGGGAGTCTGTGGTATGGCACATACTGGACACTCATGAAGCCACCCCTTATCTCCCTCCAGAATGTTCAGTTAAGCTGTGACCAAAGCTCTAAACACAGCTTAAAAATGCTTGTCTTCAATGGAGAATTAAACTTCTTATGTACAAACCAAAAAAAAAAAAAAAAAGACTATGCTCTGTGGAATCAGCATACAGATATCAAGCTAGTAGAGCATTCCCCAGCATAGATGCATAAAAGCCTAATATTTCCCATGACATCAAATGTAAAAGTATAATGATCTACACTCCTGGGCTAAGAGTCTCAGAGTCACTTCTAATGGGAAAAGACCCTAAAGATCAAAGCCCATTGTTCTGGCAGATTAGGTAAAGCCAAGGTGATCAAAAGCATTGCCCAAACTCACAGATCTATGAGCCCTGAATGTGAGAAGAGCAGGGACTCCTGGTTAGACCTCCTTCAACTCATTGTCCACACCTCACTTCCCGTCTTAGGCAAGGACTCCTCTGTTTATTAGGTGAAGGGTCACAAACGTTCAAGAGGAAAAGACTTGAGGTATGATTAAGAAATCATCTTTTGCCTTTGGTACTGTGAAAATTAAACAGAAATATATGTAAGTCATTGTATTCCTCGGGTTCTCTAGAGGGACAGAACTAATGGAATAGATAAATATATTATTAACTCACATGATCACAGGGTCCCACAATAGGCCATCTGCTAGCTGAAGAGCAAGGAGAGGCAGTTCAAGTTCCAAAACTGAAGAACTTGGAGTCTGACGTTCAAGGGCAGGAAGCATCCAGCACAGGAGAAAGACGTAGGCTGGGAGGCGAGGCCAGTCTCTCTTTTCACATTTTTCTACCTGCTTATATTCTAGCCTCGCTGGCAGCTGATTAGATGGTGCTCACCAGATTAAGGGTGGGTCTGCCTTTCCCAGACTCAAATGTTAATCTCCTTTAGGAACACCCTCACAGACACACCCAGGGATCAATACTTTGTATCCTTCAATCTAATCAAGTTGACGCTCAGAATTAACCATTGCAATCATCAAATTGGGAAATAAATTACTTATCTTAGAATTGGCCTCAGGATGAACACAAAACAATGTGGCTATCTTAACAGAAATATGTGAGCTGCCTGTGGCTGTAGAGTTTTAGTTTTATATTCCTTTAATACCCTATCACCTGTGACAATCTTTGGTATTAACATTATTTTAGATTTTAAAGGCAAGTAGAGCTGGCTGACGTACTAGAATTTTTATGGAAACTAGTTTGTCAGTGGCTACAGAAAGGAAGAAGCTTTTGTTTTTTGCAAATACAATCCTTTGGGTTGGAGGCAGGAGAAGAATTCTGATATGATTAAGAAGAACAGACTGGTTGAACATAACACACACACCCAAATAAGCAAATTTTCTAAATACTGAGAATTTGAGGTCTATAGAATTCCCATGTTCAACACCATGAATCCATAGAATTAAACAAAAGATATGGATTAAAATCTAAACATGAGCAAGATGGAAGTTCAGTTATTTCAACCATTAGCATTGCCAAAGAAGTGAGTTTATAAGAAATTGTTAGAAAAAGTTTATATACTCTTCAATTATTGGGCAATGAAATTGGATCAAGTATTGTAAAACAAAGGGAATGCTAACTTGAGTGGGAATAGCCTGGCAGAGAAGAAAATGGAGTGCTGGTCAGACTTAGGACTGGTACTGAGAAGAATAAAACAGAAAGCCCATCCTATGATACGCTCTCGGGACATGAGAAATTTTTGAAATAGAAAATCTGTGTGAGTTTACTTTGTTTTTCTGATGAGAGATGTAGATTTTCCAGCTGTCTGGTCCCAACCAAGGCCAGTGCTAAGGATTTTCCTTTCACCTTTGGAGTTACCAAGAGATCGGCTTGTCATGCTTCTAGAACATGCTTCAGACACAGAAAGAAGATAATGGCATTATAAGAAAAAGGATAACCAGGAGGCTAGTCAGAGCTCTCCTGACTCAAGTTACTTCCCTGCATTAGATGACTGCATGTCCTGAAAGTGATGAGAAGGAAGGACAGGAAAGACAGAGGAAACTGCAGTCCTTTTTCCTTTCAGGTCTGTCTTTCTCATCTGCAAACCAAAGGTAGCAAGTGTTGGTAGAATGAATGGGTGTCAAGAAGTGAGTTCAAATCAGCTGAGTAGTTGGTACAGTGTTTCCACTGCTCTGCTAAGAATGAAATACATGTGTATGTGTGAGCTATGAGATACATATGTATGTGTGAACTACAAAACACAAATGTATGTGTGAGCTATGAAATACGTATGTGTGAGCTCTGAAATGCATATATATGAGTGAATTATGAAATGCATATGTATGTGAGCTATGAAATAAGGTATATATGAATATGCCATGAAATATGTGTGAGCTATGAAGTACAAATATGTGGTGCTATAGACTGAATATGTGTGTCCCCCTAAAATTCATATGTTGCAAGAAAGATGCATATTACAACAAAGATGATATAAGGAGGTGGGGGCTTTGATAGGCAGTTAGATCACAGAGGCAGAGCCCTTATGAATGGGATTGACATCTTACTAAAGAGGCTCAACAGAGATCTGTCACTGCTTCCACCATGAGAAGTTAGAGTGAGGAGGCACCATTTATGAACCAGGAAACAACTCTCACCAGACCCCAATTCTGCCGGCACCTTGGTCTTGGACTTCCAGCCTCCAGAACCACAAGAAATAAATTTCTGTTGTTTATATGCTACTCAGTTTTTGGCATTTTGTAAAAGCCCTGGACAGAATAAGACATGTAATTTCTGTGATTCTGCATACAAGTTAAATTCTCTTAAGTTTAACATTGTGATTGTACAATACAATGATGAAAAGGAAAATCCATACAAATAATTAAAAATCGTATTTAGTTTTACTTAGAATATCATTACATTTTTAAAAATCAAAACACGTTGAGAGACTACAGAAAGAAAAGAAACAGGCTTTATGTTTTATTACCTTTCCCGGCACATTTTTCTGAGTTTTAAACAAGGGAACCTGAGTTTTCATTTTGCAGTGGGTTCCACAAATGATCTGAATGGTTCTGGTCAAAAGATTGATCAGTTGCAGAGGCAGGGGTGGGGTGTCAGTGTGTGACGATATTTTAAAGAGGGCACTGAAGATTTAAAATAGCTGCTGGCAAAATGAATGCAGCACATTTTTAAAAATCATTCACCATGATTAAGTGGCATACATCCAGGGATGTTAGAATAGTTCGACATACCCAATTCAATAAAAGTGATGCATTACATTAACAGAATCATAGACAGACAGTATATAATCCTTTCAATGGATGTGGGAAAAGCATCAACAAAATTTAACATCCCTTTATGATAAAAACTCAACAAACTGGATATAGAAGGAACATACTTCCAAGCACTAAAGATCATATAAGACAAACCCACAGCTAACATACTGAATGAGGAAAAATTGAATGCGCTTCTTTTAAGATCTTGAACAAGGTAAGAATGCCCACTTTCACCACTTTTATTTAACATAGTACTGGAAATCCTAGCCAGAGCAACTAGGCAAGAGAAAGAAATAAAGGGCATTCAAATTTGAAAGAAAAAATCAAATTATTCTTGTTCACAGATGGTATGATCTTATATTTAGAAAAAACTAAGGATGCCACAAAAAAAACTATTAGAACTAATTAAAAAATCAGTAAAGTTGAAGGATATAAAATCAGCATACAAAAATTAGTAACATTTATATACACCAATAGCAAACAAACTAAAAAATAAATAAAGAAATTCCATTAATAATAACTACAAAAATATATGGAATATCTGTAAATAAATTTAACCAAAGAAGTAAAAAGTCTCTATAGGAAAAACTGTAAAACGCTGAGGAAATAAATGTAAGAGCACATTTACAAATGGAAAAATATCCCATGTTCATGGATTGGAAGATTTAATATTGTTAAAATGTCAACACTACCCAAAGCGATATATAGATTCAATGCAAGTCCTATAAAAATATCAGTAACATTCTTTATAGAAATAGAGCAAGCAATCCTGATATGTGTATGGAACCACAAAAGACCTTCAAGAGCCAAAGCCGTCATCACCAAAATAGCAAGACACTAGCATAAAAGAAGCAAAAAGCCGAGGGGGAGGATCCCTTGAGGCCGAGAGTTCAAGACTAGCCTGGGCAACATAGCAAGCTACTGTCTCTACAAATAATAATAATAAGATAGAATAGCTCAGTATGGTGGTGCTCACCTGTAGTCCTACATATTCCTGAGGCTAAAGAAGGAGGATTACTTGAGCCCAGGAGTTACAGTGAACTATGGTAGAACCACTGTGCACTTCTGCCTGTGAGACAGAACAAAAGCCTATTTGGAAATCAATACATCAAAAAGATATGTACACTCCCATGTCTTCTGCAACATTATTCACAATAGCCAAAATAAAGAATTAAACCTAAGTGTCCACCAACAGATGGATAGATTTTTAAAATGTAGTAAATATACACAATGGAGTATTATTTGGCTATAAAAACAACAAAATCTGGTCATTTGTCATTACCGTAATGCACAGAAAGACATATACTTCATGTACTCACTCATATGTGGGAGCTAAAACAGTATTCTCATGGAGGTAGAGAGTTGATTGGTAGCTACCAGAGACTGAAAAGAGAAGGGAGGGGCTGAGGGAGGAGTGGGGGAATGAAAAGAGGTTGACTCCTGGGAAGAAAAATAGTTAAATAGTATAAGGGTGATTATAATTGACAATAACAGTTCAAAATAGATAGAAGAGAAAAATTAGAATGTTTCCAACATAAAGAAAAGATAAAGGTTTGACGTTTTGGGTATCCCAATTACCCTCATTTGATCATTACACATTGTATGCATATATCAAAATATCCCTTGTGCCCCATAAATATGTACAACTATTGTATATCAGTAAAAATAAAATAGCTTCTGGAAATGCTAAAATAGTACAACATTAAAAAGTCACTATGGGAAGTTATATACAAAGTGGAGCAGGTTGTGGATTCTGCACAAGGTGTAGCAGTACTAGCCTCTGAGACGATGCAATTCTCTCCAGCAGTGCCTGGCACCACGGAAGGTTGAATGAGGTGGACAGCTGGATTGATTTGAGCCTCACTGATATTTGCAAGGTGAGTATGACAAGGAGGCAAATCACTGAGGATGCGGTACCAAGCGGATCAGTGCTGCAGCTTGGTGTGGACGCAGAGGGATGGATGTCAACAGTGAAGAAGAAAAGGCTGAGTGGAGATAGAGCCAGTACCTTGGGGTGGTAAAAGGAAATTTTCCTGGGGTCTTAGTGTCCTCTGAGGTCCCAAGGTTTACAACAAGAGTGTCAAGTGTTGACACATTCTAAAGAAAGGGGTAGACCATCTATCAAGAATGTTCTTAGGAGTGATCCTCTCTCTCAACATGAACTGCTCCAAAGACCTGACAACCACCCCTCGTCCCAAGGCTCAAAGTTTGATCAAGGCAGAAGGAAAAGTGAGAACTTCTTTGGAGAGAATTGCACCCTGCTTCCCTCACCTCCTTACACCCAGTGAAGGGTCCTCAGGAAGCCCTGAGTGATCCTCACACTTGGGCACCCTGGAATTCACCACATCTGGGGTGAGGAGCACTCTAGAGCCACTGAGCGAGAAACAGGATGCAGGGAGAGGGGAGGGTGCCCTTTGCCCAGAGCCAGGCAAGGATGGGCTGCCCAAGGCTTGAGTTGTCCTGACAAACACCACCCAGAGGGCCATCCAAAGGGTAAGTGACTCCCAAAGGACAAGGTCCATGTGGTGTGGATGCTGAAAGGCAGGGTCTGGCAGGGAGTTAGATTTGTAATTATGAAAAGCCAGCTGGGGCTCCCCTCTTCCAAGCATAGGCCAAGTGTCCCTCCTGAGAATGTATCAAATGTAGGAATCAATGCACAAAAAGCACATTCATTCAACAAATATCTATGGAATGCCTATGAGGGGCCAGGTGCTCTTCTGGAGAAGAGATAGCAGGAAGCAAAGTCCCCATCTTATTCTAGTGAGGAAGACGTGGCAAATGGAGACAGACTGTGATGTCAAGTGGTGGCCATTGTTATTTTTAAAAAGCAGGCATGGTGGCTCACAATTGCAATCCCAGCACTTTGGGAGGCCACGGCGGGTAGATTGCTTGAGCTTAG
Source organism: Cheracebus regulus (assembly GCA_963574635.1). Taxonomy (NCBI): domain Eukaryota; kingdom Metazoa; phylum Chordata; class Mammalia; order Primates; family Pitheciidae; genus Cheracebus; species Cheracebus regulus. Next base: position 22,738 of record CAUYQU010063813.1, on the reverse strand, counting down.
GAGTTCAAGAGCAGCCTGGGCAACATAGCAAGACTCTGTTGCTACAAAAAAAATTACCAAAAATTGGCCAGGCTTGATGGCACACACCTGTGGTCCCAACTACTTGGGAGGCTGAGGTGGGAGGATCACCTGAGCCTGGGGAGGTTGAGGCTGCAGTGAGTCAAGATCACGTCACTGCACTCCAGCCTGGGCAATGGAGTGAGACTCTTGTAAAAAAAAAAGAAAAGAAAAGAAAAGAAAAAGAAGCAGAGTATGAGTGGGCAGATGGCATTTGAGGTAGGTCATCAGGGACGGTGTCTCTAAGGAGTGATGTGTAAACTGAAACAGACAAGAACTGAGGGCACACCATGTGTGATCTGAGAAGACCACTCCAGGGCAGAGCAGAGGCCCTGCTGCAGGAGTCTGCCTGGAGCAGGTGCGAGGGTCTGAGCTCAGGGACAAGGAGAGGGCAGAGGATAAGACAACAGAAGAACTACTCCAGGGAATTAATAGCTAGCATCTTTTTTTTTTGTTTTAAGAGATGGAGTCTGGCTCTGTTGCCACGGTTGGAATGCAGTGGCACAATCTCAGCTCACTGCAACCTTCACCTCCCAGATTCAAGTGATTCTCCTGCCTCAGCCTCCCAAGCAGCTGGGATTACAGGCGCCCACCACCATGCCCAGCTAATTTTTGTATTTTTAGTAGAGACAAGGTTTCACAGTGTTGGCCAGGCTGGTCTCGAACTTCTGACCTCATCATCCACCTGCCTCTGCCCCCAAAGTGCTGGTATTACAAGCATGAGCCACTGCGCCCGGCCGCTAGCATCTTTATGTGCCATTGATTTTGGTGGCTAGCTAACAATAGTGGTGCTTGAGATGGGCACAAACCTATTTCTTACAGGCACCTTCAGAAATATGCAGAAATGGGTACCTTAAGCATAACAAACTTTGCGATGGATTTAGAAAGCTCTGCCCTAGAGTCTCTGTTTGGGGTGATAAAAAGTTTGGGAAATGTATAGTGGCGCTGGTTGAACACCATTGTAAATGCACTTAATGCCACAGAACCTACATTTAAAAATGGTTAAAATAGAAAATTTTATGTTACATACATATTTTACCACCATAAGAAAAAGAAAGCTTCACATTACTTAGCTTTATGTGGAACTCAGAAAAACATCTTTCAATAAAGAAGGCCAATAAAAACTAATAACGCCGTAACACCATGATATTAAGTTGCCGTTACAAAGTACCACAGGCTGGGTGGCATAAATGACAGAAACTAATTGTCTCACAGTCATGGAGGCTGGAACCCAAGAAATCAAGGTGTCAGTGGCTTGTGAAGAAGGACCAGCTCCAGGCCCCTCTCCTTGGCTTGCAGAGAGATGCCTGCCTTCCGGCTCACGAAGCATTCTCCAACTTTCTTCCTTTTATGAGAACCCCAGTCACATGGGATTAGGGCCATGACTTCATTTGAACTTGCTTTCCTCTGCAAGATCCTTTCTCCAAATAAGGACCCGTCTGAGATGCTGAGAGTTAGGGGATTAACATGCAGAGTTGAGGCGGGCACGGTTCAGACTCAAATAAATACGACAGCACACTAACGTCCACACCCACACCCCACACCACCACCGAGCAGCTCATGGGGACAGAGCACCCGGCATGGCCCTCACCGCTGCTCCCAGCTGGGGATGCTGCTCTGCCGCTTTGTAGCCGTGTGGCCCTGGCCAGGTGACTCCACTTCTTTGATCTGCACTTCCACACTTTTAAGCGGGGTCAGCTCCACCTCAGGCTCATCTAAGCTGAAGCAAGCTATGGCCTGCATGGTGCCAAGCACGCTTCTGGCCTGTCAGCCTCCTCCCACCTTCCTCACCAGGCCCTTGTCTGCCACCCTGTGCTGTGTGTGCTATACAGCCATGAGTCTTTTTATAGTTCTGTCTCCTATATGCATATCACACAGATTACTGGAAGGCTGGTGATATGGTTCGGCTGTGTCCCCATTCAAATATCGTCTTGAATTGCAGCTCCCATAATTCCCACATGTTGTGGGAGGCACCCAGTGGGAGATAATTGAATCACAGGGGCGGTTTCCCCCACACTGTTCTCATAGTAGTGAACCAGTCTCACCAGATCTGATGGTTTTATCAGGGGAAGCCCCTTTCACTTGGCTCTCGTTCTCTCTTGGCTGCCACCATGTTAGACGTGCTTTTCACCTTCTGCCATGATTCTACGGCCTCCCCAGCCCTGTGGAATCGTGAGTCCATTAAACTTCTTTTTCTTTATAAATTACCGAGTCTCAGGTGTGTGTTTATCAGCAGTGTGAAAATGGACTAATACAGCTGGGGTTCACTTACCATTTGACTCAGCTGGCTTCAGTGTTTGGAGGCAGCCGTTCTATTGATGGGTTTGGAGAATGCTCTGACAGGGTAGTAGAGAGACTTTGATTTGAGTCCTCCGTCCACTTCCAACTAAACACAGATACTCAGCCTTTGTTTCCTGAGGGGAGTGGAGTGGACATTCTCAAATCGTCTACCATCATTAGCATGCTGTGATGCTAAACCCTTGTCCTCGGGTACAGCCAAAGTGGGATGAGGGTCAGGCAGGAAGGGAGGATTGTTTGTGATTTAGTGCTCTACACACAATTCTAAATCCGAACAGACAGCCTCACATATTTACCTGTTTTAATTATGTTTTCTTCATTCTGCAAACCACACTACTTTCTCCACGCGGATAGTTCAGTGTGCATGAAAACCAGTTTCTCATTTTTCAAAACAGATACGTCAGTTTCTAGTACTCTTGGGAGCCTGGCAATATCCATTGGATTTTCTCCTCCAGCTTCGATCCCACTCCCTCCCGGCCCCACCGTAATCCAGACCTTAGAGCGCTGGTCCTAAGTGGATTGCTCTAGAAACCACAGTTCGTTATGGTCATGTATCCACTCCTTTCTAATTCCGTGCAATCCACTTAAGCTATGTTGGCTTCCCCAGTACTCTCTGCCAGCCCAAATTCCACACTTGTTTTGCCCAGCTCACTGCTCACATTTTCCACAAAATCCTCTCTGTGGCTACCGCTCTCTTTGTTGGCTCTGTTGGCCCTTCCACAAATATCTCTATTTTCCTCACAATCCCTCCACATGTAAGTGTCTAGAATGAAGCTGAGGACATAACCACACAATCTTAGAGGTGAGAATGCATTATGGTCTGAGACTAAACTTTGACCTGGGATCTAAATCAATTTACAACATCCCAGGTTTGTTTATTTACTTATTTATTTATAGTCTACCTGAATGTCTCTAGTAAATCATTTATTCATTTTTTTAAAAAAAACTTAATTGAATAATTACTGTGGCCCAATGTTTGGGACTATAAAGGATATTAAGATAAAGCTACTGTCCTCACAAAAATTACCATCAGGTGATGGAGACATACAAGTCAACAGACAACTGCAGTGCAGCAGCAAAGATACAAGTTAGAAAGCCTCATCACCACCAATCTCAATGTCTACTTTCATCACGAGAAAGAAGCATTTAGCAATGACCCTACTTTTTTCCATATCAAACACACATAAAGGCTCATAGCTCTCCAGGGAAATTATTCAACACAATTACTCATAAGTCAACAGAAAGAACATTGTTTCTGCCTTTAAAAAAGAAAATAACTTTAAAAGTAATATGAAAATCAATCATATAATGTACGAAAGGCACTGTCACCTATTCATATAGCAGACAACATGGTTCAATACTATTTTTAAGTTCTTAAAAGGGGATTAGAACTAAAATTGAGCACTTAAGCACTTCCTGGTAATTAAATTTTCTCAAGTAGGCCATGGTTCTCATTACTACACTGTGAGGCAGCCCATTCAGTCACTGGACAGCTGTAACTGTGAGAACATTCTTCTTCCCTGGAATGAATTGAAATCAATTCTCTATCATTTCCCCAACGGAAAGCAGCCTGCCCTCTAGAGCTCTCTGAACGATTTCTGTCCCTCTCCCCTGTGGTGGTCCTGTAAGTATTTCACAGCAGCTTGCATCTCCCCACTTAGTCTTCTCTTGATCAGGCTCAAGGTCCCAGCTGTTACCTTTCCTATGTGCCATGCTCTTTCATGCCAGGAACTGAATTCTGCATATACTTGACCTTGCAATAGCCTGGGCAACCCTGCAACGCACTTCCTCCATCTATCAATGCGAGCGAAGGTGGCATGTGTGCTGCCCCCCTCACACTCACAGTTTATAGCAGGGTTGGGCTGGCAAGATCTTTCAAACTCTTTCACACATCTTACTATTTAGTTATGTCTCTTCTGTGTGTTTGCAGTTGGATTTGTTTTAACACAAGGACACGCTTTTACATTTATTCTATTAAATTCGTCTTATTAGGGTTAGCACATTAACCACATTTTTGAGCTGTTTGGAAATCCTAACTCTTAACATTCCATATATTCATGCTGAAATTGCAGTATCTCTGTACATTTGATAAATACACCTTTTTTTTTTTTTTTTTTTTTTTGAGATGGAGTCTCGCTCTGTCACCCAGGCTGGAGTGTAATGGCACCATCTCGGCTCACTGTAACCTCTTTCTCCCAGGTTCAAGCGATTCTCCTTGAATCATCCTCCCGAGTAGCTAGGATTACAGGGGCCCGCCACCATGCCCAGTTTATTTTTGTACTTTTACTAGAGACGGGGTTTCACCATGTTGGCCAGGGTGGTCTCGAACTCCTGAACGTGTGATACGCCTGCCTTGGTCTCCCAAAGTGCTGGGATTACAGACAAGAGCCACTGCACCCGGCCCTATAAACACTTCTTGTAAAGATTCATTTAAGTGACTGGACACTTTAAATCAGTCATGAAGTCACATGGGAAATCCTCTGAAGTCCAGGAGAACAACATGCAAAGACATCGCCTCTTCCTCTGCTGGTCTCAGAGTTCTCATCTGTGGCTCAACTTCACTCCCTTCACTTTCTTTCCCCTGCATTCCCTGCCCGCACATCCCCTGTCCAAACACATTCAGCTACAACTGTTCATCTGCTCTCCCCAGACTTCGACTGCACTCAGGTGCACTGGAATGAAGGAAGCTCGGACGCTGGAAATACCCTGGTTCAAATTCCAGCAGTGCAACCTATTAGCTGGGTGAGCCGTGTGAACACCTAACTCTGTGTCTGTTTCCTCCCCTGTCAAATGAGGACAAAGCCTGGAGGATCATTGTGAGGGCTGGAGAACGTTTGTCTAAAGAGCCCAATGCAGGGGCTGCCATGAAATTTTAATGGTCACGGTGGCGATAGGAGGAAGAGTAGTAGTTGTTATTGTAGTGAACAGCAGTATTCCAAAGGATCAGCCGTTGCTGGTTCTGAGCTTTCTACACACCCTATCTCCGTGGTTTGTCCAGCTCTTTTCCTGTCCAGTATTGGATCTAGATAACAAGCTAGAACTACCATGTTACCTTATATTGTCCCAGACGTGTTAGTTGTTTCATGAGTTCAATTCCTCTAGAAGAGTATAATTAAAGGAAGAAAGCTCGGTACTTGTTTTCCAAGCAGCAGCTGCAGTGTTGGGCATATATATAGTGCTCAATAAATGTTTCTTAAAAATGAAAAATTCAAGCTGAAGTAGAAGACTAGTTTAGAACCCCAAAGGTATCCACATACTCAAAGGCATCCCCATGTCACAAATATGACACCTTTAATTGTGCATCCTAGCGTGGCCATGTGCCTTTACCTTCGTGGGAGGAAATCCCACTTCTGCCAGTTGATGCAGAGACACCAGAGTAAATATATAGTCTTCTGCTTTTTGCTCCCAGGCTTATCATACTTTGTAATAACCATCTGTTTACACATGTCTCTTGCATTAGGTCACGACATTCACCCAAGCAGGTCAAATGTTTGTCGGTTTTTTGTGTTTGTGGTTTCTTTGTAGGAGATTTTTGTTGTTGTTGTTGTTCTCTAACACCCATCATAGCCCCTGGCATAAAGTAGGCCCAGACATACACAAACAAAATTTGTTTAAAAACACAAAGAAATAATGATGACCAGGGGAAAAGTAATTTTTAACAAAGAAATCTGTAGTTTTAGCATATTGGTGAATAAATGTTTCTACACTTCAATGGTAATAGCAATGCCAGTAATAATATTCGCACACAGAATATCTGCTGCACTTCAGAGTTGCTCTCACATGCAGTCACTCCTTGATCCAGATCATATCCAGGTGAGCAGGAATTATTATTCCAATGCACAGCTGAGGCGCAGGGGCTCGGCGTGAATAACCAGCTCGTCATGGCCTTGTGGCTATTAAGTGGCACAGCCTAGACTTGAATTTGCATCTTTGCATACCAAAAACATAAGCAAAATAGAATAGCCACTACCAAAGACTCCTCAATTTTCAGTTTGACTTTAAGAGTGTGTTTTCTCCATAGTTTACTCTGATGGCTTCAGTTTCTGTGATACTTGCTTCTGAGGTCACCCATTCTGAGCATTTTGAATTAGTCATAGAAGGAGGGACATTCTGAACAGAAAAGAAGACTTTAACCAAAACTTAAGGAATCAGTAAAAAAAAAATGTACGGTCCCAACTTGGATAAGGATTTTGGAGATAATTATTCCCTATATGTAAATAAAATAAGCACATACGTGTGCCAGTTTCCATGATGGAAAAGATGTGCAATTTCTGAGAAAAGTTGATCTGCTGAGATCCATGAAAGAGTGAGATTGGCAAATGGACTTGGTACCCATCTTCCATTTGATATCTTCCCCTGAGAAGAGAAATGGAGCAGGTGCCTGAGGGGAGAAGGCACTGGGAAAGAGAGATAATTCTCAACAGAGAAATGGGAACTCAAGAGAGAGGACTTAAAAGAGAGGAGATTCAAGAGAGAACAAAAGGAAAATGGCCACCTGGCCTCATGAGGAGATTTTTCAGGTCCTGAGCTCAGATTCTTTACACAGACGTAGGTAAGAGAGGTCTCCTGGGAGCGTTTTCCCCAGGTTTATGTTTCTTTGATAAAATGAATTGTGAATAAGGAGAGAAAGAGAATTAAACCAAGGATTTTTGAAGGCAGAAAAAGAAGAATACCCTACTATTTGGTTTGTTTTCCGGCCTAGGGAAAAAATAACAGTCTCTCAAGTTAAAACGTAGGCAAATCTCTCTGCCAATACAAATGCAAGCAAAAATAAATAAATAACAGAAAAGCTTCAGGCTTAAAATCCAGAAAACCTGAAGAATGTATAAATCAGATGTGATATTTTCCAGCCATATCCCTTTAATTTTAGGAGACTCTGTAGCATAATAGCTACACTTTGCAAGAATCAAACACATGAAATAGGCTATTAATGGGTACCTTGGAGACTTCATTGGATTTTAAATTCTCCTTTCAACTTCCAGCCACATACAGAATATCTTGTCACTGACTCCTTTTTTTCTAAATTGTATTCATCCCTACCATTTGATGTTTTTTTCTTCAACAAATTCTGTCCAACAGTTTATCTTTCGCTGGCCCTCAAAGCATTATAACTTTGAGTTCACCCATAATGGGGGCTTTCAATCAGTGCCTAGGAAAATACTGCCACTGGATCAGCCATGAGAGAACTCATCGTTATCTAGACAAGCCCCTCAGTGACAGCTCACAAAATACCAAGATTCAAAAGGGTCTCAAAATTTCAAAATGAAGGTTGAAAAGAAAATTGAGCTCTTGAGCCCTTCAGCACTTCCAGGTAATTACAGACCCTCAAGTAGCCTTCAGACATCTTAAATAGAGATTTAACTCTAAGCTGAGATAATGCAGTTTTACTTGTGGTGAAGATTACCTGCCATCTGCAAAGCCCTATCGTAAGTACTGGGGAAGTTGAGGTTCTGCCCTTGCAGTGACTGGAGCACTGTTCTCTAGTACCTGGATTTGAGAATAAGTTCAAATACAATTCAGAAATACCTGCGGAGGGTTTACCATATACAACATGTGAAGCAAGAACCTTTAGTAGATAAGCAAAAGAGCAAAGCATATCTCTCATCTTGGGGGCATGGTTGCATCTGTGAGCAGATGTAAGCCAGGGAATCGCATGATAATTGAAGTAGAGGGGGGAGATTTAGCAAGATGTGTAATTGCTGTAACCTTTTCAAAAAACAAACTCTACAAAAGACAAATACTGTATAATTTCACTTATACAGCATTAAATTTTACATGAGGTATCTAAAACAGTCAAAGTCACAGAAGCAGAGAATAGACTTGTGGCTGTCAAAGGCTGGGACTAGGGGGAAACAGGGATTTTTTGCTCAATGCATACACGGTTTCTGTTACGCAAAATGAAGAAGTTCTAGAGATCTGCTGTACAAAAACAACACTGTAATTAACAATATAGTATTGTGAACTTTAAAAGGATAAATTTTCTTGACTATTCTTATCACACACCAAACTGTAAAACACACACACACACACACACACACACACACACACAAAAGAGCACAAGAAGATTTTTGGAGGTGATGAGTATGTTTAGTGCCTTGATTGTGGTGATGGTATCACAGGAGTGTGCTCATGTCCAAACTCATCAAGATACATATGTTAAAGATATGTAACTTTTTAATATCAATTACACCTCATAAAACTAATAAATAAATATACTCTACATATTTTAGGAGGATAAAAGGGTGCCAATAGACATTTCAGAATTCCTTTCAGAAAAAAATGTTCATTTCCATTTTTTGTACATGAAAAATCGGTTCCAGAAAATAATAGGGAAAGAAGAGAAGCACAGAGACAGAAGAAAAAGAGAGATGAAGACTCCTGATCTTCCTTTTGCAATTTGGAGAATATGGTTGTTATTGCATGATGTGGAGAGACGCAATCAAAATTAAGGAAATTCTGTATCTTGATATTTTTCTCCTAGACTGGTATATTTTATACTTCTTATACCCATAGCTCTAGTAACAGATTCTGAATTCAAGTATTCTCATCACAAGAAGATATTTAGTCTCAATAGCAAGTAGTTTAATAAAAGAGGGGAAAACCCTAGAAGATAGACATTTTCCTGGTCAGACACAATGCTGATAAACAAAAGTCATGTTTCCAAGTTAGAAACTCAGATCAAAAAGGCTCAGAGAACAATTCACAATGTGGCCTGAAAACTTGCGGACCTGCAGGAACAGGTTGAACACTCCTAATCAAAAAATATGAAATCTGAAATGCTCCAAAATCCAAAACTTTTTGAGCACCAACATGACACTCAAAGGTCATGCTTAAAAGAGCATTTTTGGATTTTATATTTCCAGATTAGGAATACCCAACTGGCAAGAATAATGCAGATATTCAAAGATTAAAATATGAATCAATTTACACCTGCCTAAGCTGCGTCTGTGGCCACCCCTGCCCCTTTGGGCTGCCTGGAGTGTCTAACTGAAAATATCCACGTAGCTTGCCCTAACCCCCCGTCTCCATGCAGACCCTGGAGAGGCCCCCAGGACCATCCTATCCAAGAAAGCCACCACTCCATCCCCATCCTTCCACCTCATCCTCCTGCCTAGCACTTATGACCATTTGGCACACTGAAATTTTTATTTATTTACTATCTCTCTCCCCCAGTCAAAGCTCCATGAAGTCAGGGATTTTGTTTTCTGTTTTGTTTTGGGTACTCCAGTGCCTGGAATATTAGGGCTTAATAAATCTCTATCAACTAAAGAACCACTCTTCATTTCTAAACAAGGCAATCAATTTCAAATACTCTTGTTTTTCATTTATTTTTTATTTCTTAGAGACAGAGTTTCACCCTATTGCCCAGGATGGAGTATAGTGGCATGATCATGGCTCACTGCAGCCTCAAACTCCCATGCTCAAGCAATCTTCCTGCCTCACTAATACTCTTTACAAAGGTTAGATTTCAATTCTACTTGAAGGCTTAACCAGTGCTTCCATTACTAATTCTTTTGTCACCTAAACCATCCCAACGTGTCCTCCACCATGGGAGGAAGCAATGTTGTCAGAATGGAAATGATAGCTCTGTTTTCCCCCAGACTCCAAGGACTCTTCCAGTATCTCATATCTACATTTGGCAAAAATAATTAGGAAGCCTGCATGCTCATTCTTGGCACAAAGTTGCCCAGTGGAGGGGCAGTTGGGAAGAAACCAAGAAGAGGAAATCAGGACACAGACATGTTTGAAGGAGGGACCCCATGAAGCCATCTACAGGCAAACAGAGAGGCCTCGGAAGAAACCAGCCCTGCTGACACCTGGATCCCGGACTTCCAGCCTCCAGGACTGTGAGAAAATTAATTTCCGTTGTTTAAGCCACCTAGGGTGTGGAACCCTGTCATGACAGCCATGGCAGATTAATATGAGAAGGAACCACTGTTATCTCCCCATTTATAAATGGTGAGCCTGAGATGTAGAGAGATTAAGATCAAACAGCAAGAAGTCCGCAGAGGTGGGATCTGACTCTAGGATCAGGGTGTCAAAATCCACGCTCCTTCCTGTAACTTGCTGCTGCTCCTTTGTTCTTTCATTGGCCAAAATGTGTGAAGGGCTCAGGGAATGGCAAGCACCCTCCCCAGACACCTAAGCACACATGCACAGTCCCTAGAACTCCAGAGACACACCACTTAGGGGAAGAAAAACACACAAAAATAGCTCCAGTCCTGGGTGGAGCTTCAGTGCTTTTGTGGTGAGAGGTCATCCTGGAAAGAAGGACCAGGACAGCAGTGCCTGGAGGGAGCTGGTGATGGGCACTGGGCAGGGTCTGGGGTGCGGCATCCAAGTCGGGAAGAAGCCGGCCCAGAAGTGGCATTCAACAGAGTCCCTTCAGGACTAAACTGGAGGAGCCAGGGTGGATACACTTCAATGAAGCTGAGCTCTCCTGAGATAGAATATTTCCACTGGTTTTCAGATTTTAAATAAACATTAACTGTGTAATATCATGTTTCACATACTTGTCAGTATAGAACCTTTGTATTAGTCTGTTTTCACACTGCTGATAAAGACATACCCAAGACTGGGCAATTAACGAAAGAAAGAGGTTTCACTGGACTTACAGTTCTATGTGGCTGGAGAGGCCTCACAATCATGGTGGAAGGCAAGGAGGAGCAAGTCACATCTTATGTGGATGGTGTCAGGTAAAAAAGAGAGATTTTGTGAAGAGAAATTCCCGTTTTTAAAACCATCAGATCTCATGAGACCCATTCATTGTAATGAGAACAGCACGGCAAAGAACTGCCCCCATGATTCAATCATCTCTCACTGGGTTCCTCCCACAACATGTGGGAATTACAGGAGGTACAAGATAAGATTTGGGTGGGAACACACTCAAATCATACCAACCTTATGTAGGTATCAAAGCCCATGCAAATGCCATGGTATAATCTATATTTTAATAAATATGAGCTCATGTATAGAAGCATTCATCAGTATATATAAAAACCTTTGGTTAGTTTTATGCTGAATAATTCTTTTTCTGAGCAACTGGACCAGCCTCTAAACCGATCTCCCTCATCCTACCCAGAAAGCATTGCTGCTGTAAGGGATCTTCTTAGGGCATACCTTGGATCAGGACACACCTCTGCTTAAGTCCCTGTATTAGTCAGTTCTCACACTGCTAATAAAGACATACCAAGACTGGGTAGTTTATAAAGGAAAAGGTTTGCTGGGTGCGGTGGCTCATGCCTGTAATCCCAGCATTTTGGGAGGCAAAGGCAGGAGGATCACAAGGTCAGGAGTTCAAGATCATCCTATGCAACATAGTGAAACACTGTCTCTACTAAAAATCCAAAAAGTAGCTGGGCATGGTGGCATATGCCTGTAATCCCAGCTACTTGGGAGGCTGAGGCAGGAGAATAGCTTAAACCCAGAAGGCGGAGATTGCAGTGAGTCAAGATTGTACCATTGCACTCCAGCTGGGGTGACAAAAAGGAAAAAGAAAAAGAGGTTAAAGGAGCTACAGTTCCACATGACTGGGGAGGCTTCATAATCATGGCTGAAGGGGAAGAAAACACAACCTTCTTCACATGGTGGCAGGAAGAAGCGCTGAGCAAAGGGGAGGAAAGCCCCTTGCAAAACCATCAGATCTCGTGAGAACTGACTCACTATCATGAGAACAGAAGCATGGGGGTAACTGCCCCCATGATTCCATCACCTCCCACAGGGTCCCTCCCATGACTCATGGGGATTATGGGGATTACAATTCAAGATGAGATTTGGGTGGGGACACAGCAAACCATATCAGTCCCCCATTGGTGGAGAATACAATCCATGCAGCTGTCATCCTGAACCATGTGTTGTTGAATCTGGGGCAGCACCCCAAAGCCCCCACCATCCCAGGCACCTGCCTCCTCTTCTGCTCTTCCTTGTACCACTTTCCCCTGGCTGCCCCTTCTCGTTGTGTCCTCCACGAGCCAGCCTGCTTACTCCATTAGGACCACTGCTGGAATGCTCTATCCCCGCTCTCACTAAGACCTAATCCAAATGTCACCTCCTTGGACAAGCGCCCTGACCTGAGTCATTGCTACAAGTGCAAAGTCAACACAGCTGCATGGGGCCCACAATCAGAAGGGCCCTGAGCTTGGTTTAATGCTCTCCTGGGCCATCTTGCAAGTCCTAAGTCTGAACACCACCATTCATAGTGACTCTTTAGTTCCTTAGTCCACTGCTCTTTTCCCTCTCTGAGCCGTGAACTCCCCAGTTCCACAGCTGAGCTAGAGTAAGCACGTGGACAGCCTGACTTGCCACTGTGTCCCCACATCTAGAATAGACACAGGGCAAGTGCTCACCAGGCACAGGCCGGCTCCATGACAAAGGACAGGGGTGCAGTCAGGAGTCAGAAACAGGCAGAGAGGAGCCGATGTTGGCTGGACCTGGTGCATGGCTTCCGGCTCATTTCATACACACTGGTAGTCCGTCTCAAGTGAGATACCAACTCTTTCTCTTTACAGAGAGATATGGGAACTTACCATCCCACAGTAGCTTCATCCTAAGCGAAGCAGCAAAGTGAAGAAACAAAACCATACCCTGAGATCTAACACGCCATGCCAGGAGCATCATCGCTGGACCACACGCCTCCCTCCCTCCTTCCCAGCAGAGTCCCGGTTGTTACTGCTGTTGAGGGAGCCCTCCGTAAGCATCCCTATTTAAGCCCAACTGTGTGGGGTTCTTGAGCATAGGTTGGGACAAGGGTGAGCTCCACTGGGGAATCCTGAGAAGGTCCTTCCCAGCTGCTCTGGAAGAGCTTCTGCGAGCCCCTCTCTGCTCCTCCTTTCAACGTTGTCTGCCCAAACACAGGTCTCAGAAGCCTACATCTTAGCTCACCAGCAGCCACCAGTGGAAAGAAGATGGACCCGAGCACCGCATGCTGTTGAAGCTGTTGAGTAAACCGCAAAGCCACCAGGTGAAGGTGACCAGTCAGTTTGCTTGCCCTTGAAGCCAGTTTGGTTGGTCTCTCTGCTACTCAGAGGCAGCAGCCTACTAAGATGTAATGATCACTAATCTACCAATAAGAGTGCATCAGAGACATAGATCTTAATTTGCTTTTGTCTTGTACTTTCTTGTATATTCAATAATGTATAATGTTTTTTAAATATCCTTTATTTTTCCAGATCCTTTTCTATATTCATGTCTGAAAGCAAAGAACTGTAACCTTTCACCATTACGTTTGTGACTATGACTGTCAAAACAAAGTCATATCACAGGGTCTTTTGTAAGACGGTGAGACGACACTGTCAGGAGTGCAGCTGCATGCCACGCTGGCCTCCTCTCCTCCCACCTGCAACCAGGTGGGAAGGACAACCTCCATGACCTGTCTGCGCCTCTGCTGTCCAGCTGCCTCATGGGACTCATAATGCAGATGCCACAACGTTCCATGAGGTTAGGTAAACTGATGCTCATGCAGATGCCCGTGCCTGATACCAGTGCCTGGTGAGCAGTGAAAGAGCCACACACATCACCATCACCATTGCTGCTGCTGTTGATATGAACCAAAGAGGAAGGAAAAGTGAAGAGTTGGCCCCTTCCCAGGAGAGATCATCTAGATAGGGCAATAGATCATTGTTTTCAAAAGATAAAAGCTGCAAAATCAAATGAATTGCAAGCTTCGAGGGATTAAAGTGGAAGCCTCCACAAAGGGCCAGGCAGGGAAGACCTCGTGGTGGGATGGACAGAGACACTCCTGGGAGAGGAGGAACTCAGTTTATGAAGACCCTCGAGGAACCTCGAGCCTATGGAGGGTTCAGCCTTGATCCAGATGGCAGCTTTGAACATTTTTTGAACGAAGCAGGGACAAAACCAACGTGTTTTAAGAAAGTTTAGCTTAATTTTGACACAGTTAACCAAGGTGAGGGAAAATAATCCAGAAGACAAACAGACCATTAAAGAGACATCTTTGATGTCCACGCTGGGAAGGGGAAAGCTCCCCTGACTAGGGCTTGAATACAGCGACGTTGATGGTGCTAAAACTACCTGATTTCTCTCCCTCTCCCCTACTTATCCTCAGACTAAAAACTACCATTTTTCACTCCCAAGATTAGATAAAACACAAAAATTGAGAAAATGTTTCATAATGTAATTATTTTTCAAAGAAATAAAGTCTGTAAAAGCTCTTCCAACCACAAGAGGGCGCTCCTGGACCCGGCGGACGTGGACGGAACTGGCACCAGGGCTGCCCGGAGGTCGCCTGGCAAGTGGGTACCTGGCTAGCTACAGGAAGGAGACAGCTCCGGCATTCACCTGTGCTTTGTGACATCATAGCATCCTAAGATCAAGGAAGGCAGCCTTGAGCTCTTATCAGACCTAAGAACATGTAGACTCATGAGAAGCAGTTCAGGGCTGGGATTTTTTTCTGAGTGACTGCCAGGGTGTGGGCAAAGCCAGAAAGCCCTGACAGCCCAAAACGGAAGGGTCTGGGCCTTTCCTCCTGCAAGCTCCGCGCAGCGAGGGGCTTACGCTCCTCCATGCTCCTTGCTACACAAGTCAAGCCAAACTTCCACTTCCCGACATGGCATGGCCAAGTAAGACAACGCCAGGTTACCAGAGATTAAAAATAGGACGTTGCTGCAGAGTCCTGGGACCGGCTGGCCCATGACACAGGAACTTTGGGAGCGCCTGGACTCTGGCCAGAAAGCCGTCCTCACCCTGGGCCACCCCAGGGCAGGGATGGAGAGTGAGGTTCGCAGGCGTCCTGCCAGGACAGGGCTGGGAGCCGGGGAAGGGTGGAGACATCGCTTTCCTGTGAGTCAAGGGACAACAGCTGTCACCGCGAAGGGGAGACGAGCTGGAAAACTGAGTCCAACCTTTCACAGAGCAGTGGCAGCTGAGTCAAAACAAGCAGGCAGAAACATGAGGCCCTTAAAAATACAGTAATCCGGGCGACATCAAAGCGGTGATTAGCACAGCTTCCTGGCGGTGTCTTTCTGCTTATTTATAGCATATTACGTGTTTTCATGCTATTTCATAAGGTGTTTCTGCTGCCACAGTTCCATATTTGGGTGACAGAGTGCCGGAGAAGTGCCACATAAGCGTTGGGCAACTCACCCCCAGCCATACTGGAAGCCAATGACAACCACAATAACAACCACCTCCCAGAAAAGAGAAGCAAAAGAGAAAGTGTTCCAAGTGCCTCTTCCAGCAGCATGGGCGGGGGACGCCCTCCTCTAGAAGGAGAAGCAAGCCTGTGGCCCTGTTGAGAGGGAGGCTCAACGCTGGATTCTCATGGACGTCCTGCTTTTCTTGCACTGCACGGCCCAGCCTTTGATGGTGGGGACTAGTCCCAAACTCGAGCTCACCACTCCTCCCCCTATACTGGCTTTATTTTAAATCTATGTTGGTCCATGTCAACATGAGGGATGGGAGCTGAAAGAAGTAAAACAGTCGCTGGCCCATTTTTCATTCTTCCCTTTGCTTCTTTCTTTTATAAAAGGTCAGGAGGATGACAGAAAGGAGACCTCTAGGAAGCAACTGCGCCATTCCCTCTCACACCCACTAGAGGAGATGCATTTCTGATTCAGACAAATTTTGTAACCATTTCCTCCAAGTCTCACTACTCTTTACAATTAGGCTCCTGGAAAGATACATGTTGGTGTGTGTATGACATGGGAAAAACATGTCATCTCAGCATTCAGAGAGAAGGCAGGAATAGGCCCCAATGAAGCAGGCATCAGGGAGCACGTGGTCACTGCTGGGTCCCAGAACTGAGTGACTCGGCAAAGCTGCTCAGATGGACCAGCTCTGCTCCTTGGGACTGCAGGCTTCAAGAGGCTTGGTTTGACGGACGAGCTGAATATTCAACATGTTATCACAAGCGCCAAATTCAGCGTCACCTCGTCTACTGGAAGCATTGATTCCCCAGCCCCTCACCATTGTGTTTTACTTTTATAAAACAGCAACTGACAAGCTTTGGAAACCATCGTGTGTGTTTTTCCACCCCACCATTCACAGCCAGTGTCCTTGCTTTTAGGTCTGAGACCACTGCCCAGTGGGCCTTTCCCCAAGGTGGGGGACCTGAGGACCGTGGGATTAAACCCAGGCTTTGTCTGCCACAAAGTTCCCATGACCAGTGCCAGTGCTCTCGGTGGACACCTGTTCTCTAAGAGCCGGGCTTCAGCCCAAAATGCATCTCACACAGGGCACTTAAAAGCCATCCCAAGATAACGTGGGTCAGAATGTAATCAGCCGTCTACAAATAAAGCCCATCCCATGACTCCACTCCGCAGGCATCTGGCTCTCTACAGCCTCTTGTTTCCAATGGCTGCATCAGCTGCAAACACACGGTGAGCTGGTGTTTGGCGAATCAGGTCTCAGCAAGACCGCTCCACCTTTTACTCAATTTCCAAAACTAAATTAGTTTGACTTTGGTGAGATCTTGAGGCAGAAAGGTGTTGAAGCAACAGTTGATAGAAGTGTATGTCCTGGGTGCTCTCTTCGTTCTAATAATAACAGCTAACCCTTATTGAATGTCAGGTAACGGTAGTTCCAGATAGTATCTCCATTAACCCTCCCAGGAGACCGCAGGCAGGTGCGTTTTTCAGATGAAGACCCTGAGGAGCACATGTTTAATAACTTGCTGAAAACCACATGGCAAGTCAACAGCAGGGCCAGCCCCTGAGTGCAGATAGACAGACCAACAGCTCACGCTCTTAGCCACCCCACTGTGCTCTTTCTGGGGTGTGAGTCCACTGAACCTAACAGAGATCCCGTGAGTGCTGTCTTAGAAATATGAGAAAATCCCTATTTCTTTGATTTAAAAAAGAGAATTGAAGCAAAAAGATAAAATTAAGGAATTCTCAATTCTCAGCAAAAGTCAGCTGGGTCCAATGCCTCAGTATGCCGTGTTCTGTTTTGAGCCTGTGGTTGCTCTCTCCGTTTATATCATCGGTGGTGGTGGTGTTTCTCAGAGTTGTTTGAGAATTATAGGTATTAAAATCTGCTGAACAATTTCTGGGACATGATGGTAAGACTCAACCCAAAATGTCAAAGACAAGAGCTGGGGGTGGGGGTGCTCCAGTGCTGGCTCCAGCCCTGGGGATGGGAGATGTCTGCCCCTTTACCTTGGGCTGCGAAATAGGCCAGCGAAGCTAAGAAACCCCAAATGCAATCTCCAAGCAAAAGCCTGGGGTCAGGGCACTGGCAGGACATTGAACTTGAAGCAGAGAAAAACAAGATCCTTTTCCAGGGCTTGCAGGACTCCCTGGCACGCAGCGCCTTTGGGACGAGACACTGGTACCTGTCAGGGCATTCCCAGGGCTCCTGGAACATAGAGAGACTCCAGACCTAGTCACACCAGGGACTCAGGAGGCAACCTTCAGGATAGGGTCCACGCACCGCTAGAGGGAGCCAGGGGCATGGGTGTCCATAAGTCTTAGGGTCCCCAGATCTGAGGAAGGACTGAGGAACCCCCACAACAGCTGTAGTCACACGTTTGCATGTTCACACACAGCACACCCATCCCGGCACATCCTCAGACACAGCAAGAAGGACATGCCCAGAGGCAGTGGCTCCTCCCGGAACCCACAGCCTCAGTGCAGGACAGCCACACAGAGCCACATGTGGCCGAGCACCCAGGGAGGGGCCCCGCGGGCTACCAGACCCACCAGGGCCGTTCCCAAAGAAGAGGAGCTAGGTATTTAGGTGACGGAACAACGTGGTGGCAGCAAGGTAGTTGGTGACATTGGCTTAATAATTTAGCCACATCTGGGCCGGCCACGCGAGAATCACAAAGTCCCAGTGGCTAGGCTTCTCCGAGCAGCAGGCAGCTCTCAATGCAGAGAATCTTTCAGTTATGCTCATTGAAATTAGCAGTGCCTCTGGCCGGGGCAGCCTGAGTACAGTTTGGAGTCCTAGCCTGCAGAATGTGAGCATGAGAAGGACCCCAGAGGTCACAGAGTTCAGCTCCTCAGCCCCGGCCCCACTCACGCTTCCTGAAAGGGAAAAGTGCTGACACCACTTCTGAAGGCTTCATGATCCAGGACAGCCATCTCTTTAGTCAAAGAAAAGCTAAAGCTCAACTCCATATTGACAGCATCGACTCATCACGGCCCCAGATGAGTCCCACTTCTGCCTGCTGATGACAGACGCCCCCACACCACAGCCATGAGAAAGACACCATCAGTTTCCAGAGCAGGCAGGTTCTCCCCCACCTGATCCAGAGGAGCAGCGAGAACTAGAGCCCCCGATACTAACGTGGAGGAAAACATGCCTGCTTCTTCCCGGTCTCTTCACAAAGAACTGCACACGCTGCTCTGGACGCAAAAGTCTATGACCAGACATGTTCTAAATACAGATCTGTGTGAATGTATGGATTAGACTGGCACTCAACAGAAGAACAGGCTGGTTGCACATCCCCTCTCTCCGCAGGAATCTGGCTTGAGATAAAGGTTTCATCTTTTAGCAATAACATTCTCTGAGTCCAGCTGAGCACGGCAAAGGGAAATAAACACGCTGGCTTCTGAAGCAGGTTTTGCAGTGGGTTGACACCACCCCCGATAAAGGATTAATCTCTTGTTGCCTCAGGCCCCTGCTCTACAAAAAATGACCCGTATTTTCAACCCAAACGATTTCAATACGTAATTCCTGGTGGTCACGAAGCACGGTATAATGATGTGAATGTTTAACTGAGGTTGCGCTCTGGCACCCCTCGTGCTGTTTCGGTGCTAAGTGTGCCTCCAGCCCTCACAGTTACACAGAAATTCAGCGTCCGTTATAAAGGAAAAAAAGAATGATGTGTGCGCAGAAGAAACCCAGCTTCGCAGGCCACACCTGTCGTGCCCTGGCAGGTCTGAGGAGGCAGATGTTCTCAGCTGTCCTTCAGGAAAAGTCTTGGATTCTGGTTTCTGGTTAATAAATACCTGTCCCTCACAGGGCACCGTGGCTCATGCCTGCAATCCCAGCACTTTAGGAAGCTGAGGCAGGCTGATCACCTGAGGTCGGGAGTTCGAGACCAGCCTGAGCAACATGGAGAAATCCCGTGTCTACTAAAAATACAAAAATTAGCCAGGCGTAGTAGTGCATGCCTGTAATCCCAGCTACTTGAGAGGCTGAGAATCGCTTGAACCCAGGAGGCGGAAGTTGCAGTGAGCTGAGATGACTCAGAGGGCATGTGAAGTAAGGAGCTACTCGCCTGCTGAACTACATCTTCCATTTTAACTGTTTGGGAAGGTTTGGCTTAAACTACTCAAACTTAACTAGGGCTGAAACAAGTCAGATTCCTGACCATTTGTCCTAGGAAATCCATGCCTGAAAAGAGAAATTTCTAGAATTCCTATGTGATTCATAAATTTCAGAAATAACACACATGTACTGAGAATCAACAGTGTCTTTCCATTTGGAAGAAGATATTATTAGTAGGATAACAGTAGCTACTGTAAAAAGTAAATGAATCCCCAGATGACACTGGCTTAACGCTGGCTTATATATCCATCTAGGGCATGTGTTCTTGGTCTGTGGGCAGCTTTTAAGGCCTGAGTCGCCTTCCTTCCTGTGACTCCAAGTCCTCAGCATCCAAACTGCAGATGGAGGAGGAGAGGGTGATAACGGCCATCGGCTCCCTAACTGCTGTGGCTCAGAAATGACAACGTGGCTTCTGCTCACATTCTAATGTTGAGAACTTCTCACAGGACCCCAACTGTATGGAAGTGAGGCTGAGAAGTGGAGTCCCCATCTCAGCAGCCATTTCTTAGAGAAAATTTTTTTCTATGATTGGGAAAGGCTGAATTTCCGTAGACAAACAGCAATCTCAGCCACATGGTAAGGCACCAAACTATTCCGTAGTATGCCCAACAGTGACTTCAGTCCATGACTCTGAGGCCTTACCAGGGATCAAGAGTTGTCTACTTTGCAAGGAAATATATTTATTTATTAAAAGACTCGTGTAAGTTCTTATGTTGAGTTACAATATTTCATCATGCAACTTCTGCCTGTTGATCTTAGTTCTACCCTTCCAGAATCATACAGAGTAGGTCTGCTTCATCTTCTCCTTGACAGGCCTTCAAAAGATTAAAGATCCACCATGTGTCCCTTAAGTGATTAATTTGCTAAGCATCTGCAGCTTCCTATTGATTTTCATTGCATTTATTACACTAGGATACCCACGTGACGATTCTTGGCCTTCCTAAAATGTTTAGCCAAGAATGAAAACACTTCACCAGGTGAGAAGAATCAACTACAGTGGGACTAGATGTGAAAGGCTCAGTGCACCTCATGCTGAAGGCTGCTGATATGGAAAACCATTCTTGGGGAACCCTTTCTACTTTCTCATCTGCTGGATGGCAGGAAGTAGAATGGTGGTAACCTGGGGCTCCTGATGATGGGTCTTCAGAGATTAGAAGCCCCAATATTTTTCCGCCTTCCTTTCCACAGCGTTCTTGCAGTGTAGACAGTTTCAGTGTGAGGGCTTGTTTCAGATCGATGCTTTTTAAAGCCAAGGAAGAAAAATATGGCTGAACTAAAATGATAATAAAGAAAGTTCCAGATAATACGGCCTTTTATGTAGGCCTTACATCACACGAGCCATGCTTTAGAGCAGTCCCGGAGGTGAGTGTAAATTAGACACAGAATCTTTTATTTTTAAAGAAATTAATAAAGTTTAGATTAAATATTAAAGAGAAAGGCTACAGTCCATTCCTCCTGGATGAAGGCTGAGAAAAATGAGGTCTGTTCCACTTCCTCCCTTGGGGCTGGCCTGGTAAAACAGTCTTTATAAAAATATTTTTAAGTTTTTAAAAAATATTTTTAAATTAATTGTTACAGTTAGAAATTGCATTATGTCTAAGAATATTTTATGCTGGCAATTTGTCTCTATTATATTTTATTTTGCTCTATTTTGATGAGAGAAAGGAAAAGTAGAATTGTGAGCAACCTTTTAATGTGGTTTAGAAACTTAATGTGGAAAGAGTACTAATATTGTAATTACTAGTTTTCATTTATCAGCCACAGTTCTCTTTGTGGCTTCTGCTATTTAAAGTTACTGCTCACATACTGTGGCTAATTCTCTTTGTTAAATTTCACAGTGAATGCAGCTTCCTGGATATTTGTTATTGCGGTCCTACGGATGTAGGCTTCTCAGATAAAGGAAAAGCTGCGTGCATCCATCTGTGGGCAAATTAAAAATGAGTTTAACCCCCTGGCTTCCGTGGCTCTTTCCCCTGAGGCAAAATGTGTCCCATGCTTCTGACTGACAAGACGTAAAATCAGAGTAACATATATGTTTCATTTTTAATGGAATTTGGTGGAACATCAGAAGCAACTGCTTCACTGTGACCCTGCATTAATACAAAGAGACCACCTGGGGAGGAAGTGGAGGGGCCGTGGCTGCAGCAGCAGATTATGGAGTTGGGAGAACAAGAGAAAAACAGTGAAATACTTTTGAAGTTGGAAGGGGAAACGTCCATTTTCATTATTTAAGGTCTATTTCCTAACAAATGATTAGTTCATTTGCAACTGGGTTGGAGTTTTCTGAATCATGGTTATACCAGCTCCTTGTACAGAGAGAGTCAAGGAGAGAGAAAAATAGAAAAAGTGGAAGACTTTTCAGGGAGAGGAAAGATTTTTTCTCTGCTTGCCTACTTTCCACAATATTGCCACTGATTGGAGTCTGTTCCTAGAAGAAACAGTGCACATTTAGTTTCCTCTTATTTTTTTCTCCCATTGCAATTTTGAGAGAGGGAGAGAGAAGGTAAATAAGAAAACAACCCTCCAACCCTCTCTTTCTGTTCCTATCAATCTAATTTTGAAAACATAGAAAAGGAGTTACCACAGATAATGATGGATTTTGCTTTGTCGCTGGGAATTATAACATTTATTTATTCATTCAACAAATATTTATTGAATGCACCAGGCTCTATTTTACCATAGATTCTGGGGCAAAGGAGTGGAAACTCAGCGCAGGTCCCCGCTGCCCAGGAGCCATTGTCCTCTGGAGAAAGGCTGTCATAAACCAGAAAACAAACGCAATGCCTAGGAAGGAGATGACGCAGGGCAGCTAGAGACAAAACCATAGGCACGACCAGGTGACTGCCGGGGACAGCCTCTGGGGAGGTGGCCTTTGACTTGAGGCCCCAGTGATGCAAAGGACCTGGCTGAGGGAGGGGCAGATAACGAGACTCCAGGCCAGGATGTGCAGCAAGTGCTGGAGGAACCCAAGGACACCAAGGTAGCCACCTGGGGTGCAGGAGGGCCTGCAGGTGGAGGAGAAGGACCCATAACAGGGGGAGGGGGGCTGCAGGGGGAGGGGGGGCTGCACGTGGAGGAAGAGGACCCATAATTGGGGGAGGGGGGCTGGAGGGGGAGGAGGGGCTGCAGGGAGAAGGGGGCTGCAGGTGGAGGA
>CAUYQU010063811.1:0-66922 GCA_963574635.1 Cheracebus regulus | reverse complement strand
GATGAATCTGGAAACCATCATTCTCAGCAAACTGACACAAGAACAGAAAATCAAACACTGCATGTTCTCACTCATAGGCCCTTGTTGAACAATGAGAACACATGGACACAGGGAGGGAAGCATCACACACTGGGGTCTGTGAGGGGGTAGGGGCCTAGGGGAGGGATAACAAGGGGTGGGGAGATAGGGGAGGGATAATAGGATAAATATCTAATGTGGATGACGGGGTGATGGATGCAGCAAACCACCATGGCACGTGTATAACTATGTAACAAACCTGCACGTTCTGCACATGTACCCCACAACTTAAAGCATAATAAAAGAAGACTCTAAACTGTTAATTCTTCTTCTAAGTATCTATTTTAAGAAAATGATCAGCATCATGAACAAAGTTTTATCGTAAGTGTTCACTATAACATCACCCACAATTTTAAAACAATTAGAAATAACTTAAATTCCTACAAATTGGAAACTTAACAATCATGTATTTAGATGATACAGTACACAGCAATTACAAAGAGCATTTGATGGTATGAAATATGTTCACAGCATATTTTGATCAAGTAAAAACAGCATGATGAAAAATTGCAAATATAATATGATTTTAATTTGTAATGATAAAATGCTTAGAAAACAAAAGATGTTCTCAAGTTTTAGCAGACTATAAAAAGTTTTATACATCCCTTATAGGTCGTTTTGTTATAGGTAACCTTGTTAATGCTTCTTTTCCCACTTAACATTCTAAATCTTTAAGTATTTTTTTTAGACAATTAGAAAAGCAGCAAATATTCTCATAATTATTATTTGATGATGATTTCACAGTGAACACATTTTTCTGTTCAAACCACATAAACAACATTTGCCTTATGCAGATTTTTAGTCAATTCTATTTATCTAAGACTATTTTCTGTCACCAAATCCAATCTTTCTTTAATTTTTTAATCCCAGTGAACTATATACTACTATTTTTTTCCAGACTGGGGCACGTGATCCATGGGGGTATTCTGTGGACTATTTAATTACACATAAAAAGATATTCACGCACACACCTGAAGCACACATCTCAGAGAGCAAAATTCCACCCACAAAGAGCCTTTGCACATTCATCTGACTGTAGGATATTTCCGACATCTAGGGACCAAAGCCAGCACCGAATTCCCTTCTTTTCACCAAAGTGCTTCCTCCATCTGCCCAATAACATAATGTCCTTTGTTACTTCCAGTGTCAAAAGCTGCAGTTATTTTGGCACTAAACTAATTACTGGGTATGAGGTTTGAAATGTGAACATTTCTGTGGTGGCTCTGACAATGACTTACACTCATCCCAGATTGGATAGTATATACTTGACATGATGCTTCCTGAGAATAGATGTTGAAAAGTGGAAGGAAAGAGCTTGAGAAACCGAGTGGCTGAAGTGAGGCCGAAAAGGATATTTTTAGATTCATGGGGAAATGCCTGGTTCAGAAAACACAAATATTGTCTGAGCTGAACACAGCCTGGGCATTTTACAAAATCAAACTGATTGCTTCGTCGTGGTGAAAAAGACTGGCTCTTTAAAGTAGGATAGGATAGAAAATAGAAAGGAAAGGTTTGAACTGGAGCAATGTACCTAAAGCATGTATCCATTTGCTCTTGAACCGTTATACTAAAAAGCAATCTACAGAAGCTAATGTAGGCATAACCTCGAAATACCCAGAATACTGAAATACTAGAATAAGCTACACTGAATCTCAGAATTTTAGAACTTCAAATCAGAGATGATTTGAAATCATGCTTTTATTTAGTTTTTGGAAAAACAAACTGATTCCTAATACTAAGTACTTTATCCACTGTTTCACAGTCAGTCAGTCAATCTAATTTCAGTATCTTATAATAAAACTATTTCCTTAACAAGGCAGATACAATTTTTTAAAAAACATTCTTGAAAATAAACTGTTAGGCCAGGTGCGGTGGCTCATGCCTGTAACCCCAGCACTTTGGGAGGCCGAGGCGGGCGGATCACGAAGTCAAGAGATCGAGACCATCCAGGCCATGGTGAAATCCTGTCTCTTAAAGAAAAAATAAAAAATAAAAAGTAAACTGTTACATACCACTGTGTGATCTTGGTCATAGGTACTTTGGATTTTCCCATTTACTTTTTTACCTGATGAAACAAGAGGAAAATGACATTATTTCTATTCTTCTTGCTCCTAAGTCAACTCGAGGTAATCATTATGAAGACAATTACAACTTATCCTCTAACTTGGATGGGGAATTTTAATTGCTATCATTTCAAACACTGATTCCAATAAAGTTTTAATGAAGGGATGCCTGGAAGAAATCTCAAGGTTCCTGAAAGTCTTTTTATGAGAACCTCTCCTGGTCAGGCTTACCATTCTGAACATTGGTACGCATTTTATTTTGTTTTGTTTTTTGGTTCAGTTGGTGTTTGCAGGTCAGGGATTGATTTTAAACTACATTTTAAACTACTATAGTACAATAGCCAATGACATCAATGGAGGTATAATATTTATTACTCATTTTAAAAATCAATTATAACAAAAGATTATGAAATATCATTGCTAAATATGTCCTGTTTTCTTCTATATTTTCATAAACACTAGAGCTTAGGAATTAGCTTATTTCATATTATACAATGAATGACATCATTCAAAATTAGGTAACTAAGAAAAAGAAAAAGTTACAAAAGCTTACTGAAACAAACATTTCTGGGTACTTACTTCCGACAACAGTTTTGTGATTGAAAATCTTGCTCCAAATTCCACCTTCCACATTGTCTTTCACTCCAAATTCATAAACTGTGTTGGGCTTTAGATTTTCTACGATTGTTTCAGTGGCTGGACAGATTTGAAAAATCCACTTCTTTTCTTTATCCTTTTCTCGATAGCGAATTGTGTAAAATCTGTTGAATAACCAAAATATAATGCTTTAAAATCACAGGGGGATTCAGAATGTTATTTCAAGTTCCTTACTTGATCACAGATTTCAACCAACTTGAAATACTACTTAATATTGGCTTCTGTTCAGATTTTTAAAAAATTTGCCTAGAACATGAAAAAAATAAGCTCAATGTGTATTTAAGTTTTTAGTTTCTTATTGCAATTGGAGTCTCTGGAGCAGCACAGTTTTGGTCTGATGGAATTCCAGAATTCTCATTCTATTATTTCCTTCTTTGCAAAGTTGGAAAACACCAGATATTCTTTTCCAATTATGCGCAGAGTAGAACATAGGTGCCATTTTATAAATAATATGGTAGTTTCATAGCTGTGCGAGTTTAAACTTTTTCATCCATGGAAGATATGTTAGAGGTAATATCATTCAATCTTGTAAAAAAGAACCTAAGACTAAGATGTATTCAGTACCGCATTTTAAGGTTGAACTGTTTTTATTATAAAAGAGAAGACCACTAGCCAGGTTAAGAGTACAATAAAAATAGTTAAATAATACCAATTCAATATCACTGTTATGCATCTTACTTAGGCCTTCATAATACTCATATTTACATAAATATACACATATATATGTGTAAAATAATTCCTACCACTATTTTCTGAACCTAGATTTTACATATATTATCTGGTTTGTCACAAAAACATCTTAAGTGGTAGATACTATTAATCTCATTTTACAAACATGAAAACGGACTTTCAGAACGTTCACTTAACTTGCCCAGTATCACCCAGCTACTGACTTTTACCAGCAGCAGTGGCAGAATTGAAATACAAAGAAAGACTCCCCTGACTCTACTTTAAACAGCCTCTGTAAGTGGGGCAGCACATCAAGAAAGGGGATTTCATTACTACTGTATACAGTAATGAGAATGAAGAGGAGAACTACATGTATCCATGTACATAGATTTTAGAAATAAAATATCAAAAACAACAAATTGCAGATTGGTGCATGTAGATTTTATCATTTACATAAATATTAAGACACGTGAACTATGTTACCAAGTATTATTCCTGGCACTGTAAAGGGATAACAAATACTGGACGGATACAACATTCATGATAGTGATTTTACTCCCAATGAGCAGGTGGAGAGAAAAATAGGATTAGAGGTGGGATCAACAGGTCAACTTCATCTGCTTTTTATTTTAAAATAACCACTAAAATAATAAAATGGCAGCTGCCATGTTATGATGATAGGCACATAGGCATTGGGTAAACTGTTTTTGGGTCTTTCTTGTAGGTTAAATTTTTCCTCAAAAGTTTGGTACCTTTTCTCCACTTCTCACATCAGCAAAATTAAATGGAGTAAGATTAAGGTTACTTGCTTTTATTTAAAGCATTAAAAAAAAAAATCACAAATTTTGCTCATTCTGAAAACATTTATTGGGCATTCTCTCAGTGTCAAGCCCAAGAGTACCAAAACTGGCTACCTAATTTGTGGGGCTCAATGTGAAATGAACATGTAGACTCTGTTCAAAAGTTACCAAGAATCTTAAGACAGTGACAGCAAAGCATGAAAACAAATTTGGGGTCTTCTAAGTTGGGGATCTGGTGCATAGGGAGTATGCCCTTGAAGGCAGCAGGGGATAGACAGTTTAATAAGCACAGAGGGAGAAGAGATGCATTTGCATATTCAGCCTGCTTTCTTACTAGGTACAAACCAGTGAAAGTCTTGTGATCATTCATTAGCTTGCTCCTTTCTAGTGAAAGCTGTGCTCAGGACTCCATTCCCCCATTTCAAAGTAGCAGCAAACAGAAAGAGCAAAGGAGGCTGTTCCAGCCAAAACATTAACTGCTACTGGAAACAAATGCTATATTATAGAATTGTAATAGATTGTAGTAGAAATCCTTTGTGTCCTGTAAGTCAAAATAGCAGTGATTTATGAAATGCATTTCTTGACAAGTATGCTGCATGAAATTTTTGTTGTTGTTTTTCCCCGTCCTGGCTCTTAAAGAACCTTACAGAAATGCTGAGAAGCTGAAATGAGACCAGATGGGCCAGCACAATTATGCATCTCTAGTCTTAATTGCTTTCATGAGCCAGGGGGCCCACTGCTAACAGAACTACTGAAGGTTAGATTCAAGGCTTTGTAGTCAACTTGATCTCACATAGCCTTCTTATGAATAAAATGAGACAGAAATGTTCTGTTCTTAAACAAAAAATAAAAAAGCCTAAACTTCACCATGTTTAAAAAATCCAGACTGTAAACCTTTTCCATTTTGATCATAGAGGATTAGAAATACCCTCTTATGCCACGTTTTTCAGGAAAATAAAGGCTTAGGCATTTTGCCCTTCCTCTTGTAGACAGGTTTGTCCTTTTCAACACTGTCTCAGTTGATAATTGTATATTACAGGTGAATTCCAATTTTATTTTATAGCACTATCATATTTTTTTCAAGGAGAGAGCAAACTAGGCAATTAGCTATATTTAAAGTTAAGTAAATTTTCCTTGATTTTAAAACAAAATATAGGTCTTATGATTATAGACAGTGCTTTATAAGCTAGTACATAGTATGTGCTCCATAAATATTCGTGGGATGAATATGTGGGTACTCAAAGGGTCATTCAGAAATTAGAATAGAATATCTCTAACCCATTATTCAATTCCCAGGACATACTGATTTAAGCCATTAGGTCTACAATTATATTTTGTAACACATAATTGCATAATGTACTATTCCTATAGAACCAATACAAACTGAAGCCAAATACGTTTCTTCATTATACATTTGCAAAGGGATTACGATTTTTATTTACTTATTTCAGTTTATCCATATAATAAACTCTGAGCAGAGGAAGAATTACAAGGAAAAGGGAGCCCAAGAAGTATCTAAGCCCTGATAATCGGTGACAAGGCCAGGCAAATGCCAATTTCTGACTCCTAATCTAATGCCCTTTCTACTGCACTGGACCCATCAACTGTGGTGCTAAGCAAAAGATATGGAAAAGGACAGCTAAAATGACCCAGAATGTAAGAAAAACAAAAGCAAATCAGCATTTCACATTATTTAAGGCTTTTTAGTTTTTGTTTTAATGTGTATTTGCCATAACATACAGTCACAGTCTTCTGAGGACATCCAAGATCAAAGATTATTTGCACCCTTTTCTGTGAATGATTAAAATTGAGCACAAGTGCACAGAGAGGCAACAAGTCTATTAAAAGTACAAGTAGTAGTTTATGAATGTCATCAGACTCGACTTCTGGAAAGTCTGCCTCCAGCAATATCTGAATATCTGAAGTGGAATGGCTTGCCCGAAGTCGCGATTATAACCTAAAGTAAATGATATCAAAAGTGACGAGAAGGCTAGCCAGAGGCAGTATAATTTTGAGTGCTCACTGCATGCTAGACACTGTATTAACCATTTTACATGTGTCATCTTACTAAATTTTGACAACCCTATGATATTACTTACCCTTTTTGCAGATAAGAAAACCAAGAGTAAAAGCATTTAAGCAATCCATGCAAGGCAATCAAGATACTTATGGAGCAGAGTTTTGAATTCAGGTCAGTCAGTGTGACCAGAATTTGTATCTTCAATGTTCATGCTCTGATGCCATCCTGGAGATGCTCATTGTGGACTCTGGATGGGAGATGCTGCAAAGAAGCTTCAAGAGCTGAATCAGCTGGCTACATGATTTTTAAAGTCTCCTCTTAACATCCGACTGGCTTATTCACTTATGTGTTTGTTGAGAACTACTCTTATAAAATACAATGCTGGGTTGTGTGTGAGATAGAAGCAAGTGGGACTCTGCAGAGCTTCAAAAGTGAGCTTGCATTCTAATGAAGGAGGCAGACATGCATGTATGACTGAAGGAGGCAGAATGGAAAGCACACAGCATGGAGGTGGGGCAGGGTGTGGCTCTCTCCAGCCTGAGCCTAAGAAATGGACAGGCTGCATTTTACATCTCATTCCAGTAATGTGGTTTACATCAGGACATACTCTCCAGGCCTCAGAAAAGCAGAGTGGATTGGATTTGCACCTCACTTCATGAGCATGACTCAGATAGGCTTTGAGGTATATTCCTTGAGCGATTCTACGACTTCTTTTCCTGTACAGTGGGGAGCTCATGGCAATTCCTCAGTAGGTAAATAAAGTTGAGCAGTAATGAAGGAAGCTGGAATTACCAGCTGTGGAAGAATAAGTCACAGAGACATTGGAGGGAGGCATCCCAAGGTATAGTCCAGATGTGAGATGACAAGGAAAGGAATCACACACACACATAAAAACTGGAACAGATAAAAGTTATAGCTCTAAGAAAGAATCGATGAAACCAGACTCCTTATGGGATATGGGTGCCAAGGAAAGTGGAAAAAAAAGTTAAAAGTGAAAATAAAGTGATGGGAAAAGTATTATTTTAATAGTGTAAAAAGTATGAATTTAGGTTGGGCGTGGTGGCTCACACCTGTAATCCCAGCACTTTGGGAGGCTGAGGTGAGTGGATCACGAGGCCAAGAGATCGAGACCATCCTGGCCAACATGGTGAAACCTGTCTCTACTAAAAATACAAAAATTAACTGGGCTTGGTGGTGCATGCCTGCAGTCCCAGCTACTTGGGAGGCTGAGGCAGGAGAATTGCTTGAGCCAGGGAGGTGGAGGTTGCAGGGAGCCGAGATCATGCCACTGCCCTCCAGCCTGGGCTACAGAGAGAGACTCTATCTAAAAAAACACAAAACAACAAAGTATGAATTTAGTCTGAATGTGAGGTGTCAATCACTGTTACCTGGTTATTGTGATGAATTGGGACTATTATTTTTTCTTCAAACACCACCAAGACTTTAAATGTCAGATTTTATTAACTATGCTAACTAGACAGAAAGGAAGCAGGGATCCTGTGGCTGCGAAAGGCCAAATGGTAGAGAGAGGAGATCACTGGGGAAGCAAAGGCTTGGATGATACGGGATGGATGGGATCATGAGCACTGTCTGAGGTCAGAATTGTATTTCTTGGAAAGGAGAGAAGAGAGGTAAAGATAAATTTGGGATGAGGAAAGAGTGAGCTGATAAAGAATAGTCTAGATTTCCTCAGTACTGTGGAGGCTTGAATGGTTTGGGGTAAAAAAATAGAAGGAATGTAGCCAGGATGCTGTTGCCCGAATCTCGGGTAAGGTGAGAAGTACTTTGATTGGGAACATCAGGGTGAAACAGAGAAGGAGAAGACACAGACGCAGATATGGATACATCTCAAAAGCAAAAAGAACGTATCTTGGGGCCTTCATAAACAACAGTAGGTGAAAAAAAGAAAATAAATGAAGTTTTAAATTAGAACAAATGGAACAATGATACTACTTCAGAAAGCAACACAGAGACCAGTGAGGTGATACTTCAAGAGAAAAAGTCTGAGTTTAATCCTGTGTTGTTGAGTTTGAGGTAACGGTGACACACACAAGTGAGAATGTTCACATTTCACTGGTTATTTGATTCAGAATGTATTTACTTGAGGCCTGCTATGTTCCTGATGCTGCCCCGGGGGACCAGGCAATAACGGTGGGCAAGACACACATGGTCCCTGCCCTCACTGAGCGTCAGACTTACACGGCAAGACAGACGTGTCACAAGGCACTAGAGTCAATCGGGTGCAAATTCAGATACTGAAAATTCTCGCTTCTTACAAACCCGGGGGCGGGAAAAGGCAAGAGCCTGCTCTGGACTGGCCTAAAAGGAGAGCCCTCATTCTACATTAAAAGTAAATCAACAATATGACAGTGCTAGAAAATGTGAAAATGATTTCTAAACTATTCACAAAGCTTTCATATGTTGGCAAAAGAGTAAGAACTAAAGCAGTCTTGAAAGCTTTAACAAGTTGGAAACATGAGAAAGAAAAAATAAGCTATTAATGGCGAAATAAATTTGGGTTAAAAACATTTCACTCTTCATCAGGGCCAATTTGAAAGCTTTCTTTCAAATCGAGGCTCTATTGAAGACAAATGTGTAAGTGGACACATTTCCATTTACCCTTCCATTCAAAGCCCATTAAGAATAAAAATTGTAAATGAAGCACATCTGCTCTCCACTGTGAACTCAGAAAAGAATCTTAACCCATACAGACCCTATGCAAATAGGAATAGAAACATGTACCACAAAGGATAAAGTGACATTTCGTTGATACTTCCAAGCTAAAAAGAAAACAAAAATGATAGTTTTCTAACTGGAAACTTACTACCAAGTTTGTTATACCAAGTTCATAGTCAAAATATAAAAATGAATTTTACATTGGTTTGTGCAGTATCATTGATCCTATGCAAATAATTTAGTAAATCAATGTTTTAAAAATCAGACACTATACAGAGGGTGCGAAATATTGATGGATTAAAATGATACCAGTTGGTGTTCCTGTAGCAAGCCAAGAGCATTCAGATTGCAATGGTTTTGTAAAAGGATACTCCTGAGGACAACTTTAGCTGTATTAATCTTCCAATTTTCAGGAAATAAACATCATTTTTGGCTATTAGGCTAATCTACTGGATTATGCTATGCTGACCTACTGGATTAGTCTAAATTCTAAAAAAATTCTGCTTGAACATATGAGGGTAGATTTCTCCAAGTCTAGTCTGCTTCTAATTACACTAATTTATAGTTCTGGTAGATTTATTTGGATGCTTCTAATATGTACAGTATGTCTAGGCTTTTAAATTGGGACTATTATTTTTTCCTCAAACACCACAAAGACTTTAAATGTAAATGTCAGATTTTTATTAACTATGCTAACTAGACAGAAAGGAAGCATGGAAACATGAAATTTACAAGTCATCCAAATACTTCTTTTTAGTCATTGCTGTTTAATTCTTCAACTCATGTCCTGATGGCTCCCTACTTTGGTCAAGAATATCTTGCTTCTCCCGCTCGATTCAGGTTTGAAAGTATGCAAGCATCTGGACATGTCATTACTGTATCTTTCAAAAGACTTCATTCAAAAGGAAATTATTGATTTCAATATTGTGATTTGATGTGTATGATTCCAACTATTTGATAAGAGCAGAGTCAGGGTGTGTGTGCAAGGGGGTGAGGGTGAGGGTAAGATACATGTGTGATCTGTATAGCTTTGGCCTTAGAGTCAATGGCCTGGGTTAAAATCCTAGCTTCATTGCGTCAACTGTCCTAACTTCCTCTATATTCATTATCTCCGTGTGCTGTCAAATCATGGCAACATCTATCAATTAGAATCAATCATCAGATACATTCTTTCATAGAAGAGTCAGTAGGACAAAGTGAAATTGGAGGAGAGGCTTGAGGGCGGGGGGAAGAAATTACTCCAAATTATACTATACAAGTTTTCCAGGTCACTGAACCTTTTGAAACAAGTAGTCCTACATATTTATCAAGCAAGCTGAGTAACCCTTATAATCAGGTTACATTTTGCTGTAAGACTATCAAATTTCCTTTCTCCCTTCCTCCCTCTCTTCTTCCTTTAGCTCTCCATAGCTTTATTTTTACAAGATAGTTTTTAAAAAGAGCAATCCATAAATGTTTATTTTCTCAGCTTTAGTACCCTAGACCAATCCATTAGGAACTGGAATAATCACAAGAAGTCATGTTCTTTTGAGTTCATTTTCCAAACAAAGTAAGTCATGGGATTAGTGATGGGTGAAATGAAAAATATTTCAGATTTTTTGAAACATTTAAAAATTATTTTTCAAAAAATTGGGTTTTGGAAATATCTTCCACATGTTTTTCCAAGTATTCATCTGTTGAGAACCATGGGAATATGAAGGAAAATTTGATTTTTTTTTTCAAGTCTAGATTTTCCAAAGTCAAATGAAAGGTACTTTTGAGAACTTATAAACCTTTTAAAGTTCCTTCATTTTAGTTTCATTTGAACAAAGAGAAATAAATAAAATACTACAAAATATACACATATGGCCAAAAAACACATTAAGAAGTACTCAGTAGCCTTAGTGTAAGGGAAATGCACATCAAACTGTAATGAAAAACTACACCAGAATGGCTAAAATGAAAAATGCTGACAACACAAAATGCTGCTTAGAATGTGGAGCAATCAGAGTTCTCCTACATTGTTTGTGAGAATGTAGATGAAAAAATTAGGCAAAAAATGGTCAAACATACATCTTCCTATAACTCAGAAATTACCCTTCTATTTATTTGCCTAAGAAAAATTAAAATGTATGTCCACCAAAATCTTATGCAAAAATGTTTATACAATCTGATTCATAAAAATAAAGAAAACATAATTCAGATGCTCATCAGCAAGAGAATAAACTTTAGAATATTCACATAACAGACTATTACTCAGGGGTACAAAAATGGAATAAAGTATTGATACCTGCAATGTCATGAATGAATCTCAATGCTAAGTGAAAGAAGACAGTCAAACAACAAAATCCATACTAAATGACTCTATTTATGTGGAATTCTAGAATAAGCAAAACTAATCTATGGTGATAGAAAATCAAATCAATGGTGCTTCTGGAGGAAAGTACTTTGTAGAGTGATAAAAAATGTTCTAATTCTTTCTTTCTTTTTTTGTTTTTTTGAGATGGAGTCTTAGTCTGTCACCCAGGCTGGAGTGCAATGGCACAATCTCGGCTCACTGCAACCTCTGCCTCCTGGGTTCAAGTGATTCTCCAGCCTCAGGCTCCTGAATAGCTGGAACTACAGGCACACACACCACCATGCCCAGCTAATTTTTGTATTTTTAGTAGACATGGGGTTTCACCATGTGGGCCAGGCTGGTCTTCAACTCCTGACCTCAGGTGGTCTGCCCACCTCGGCCTCCCAAAATGCTGGGATTACAGGTGTGAGCCATTGTGCCCAGCCTTTTTTTTTTTTTTTTGGAGAAGAAGTCCAGCTCTGTTGCCTAGGCTGCAGTGCAGTGAAGTGATCTCGGCTTACTGCAACCTTCCCCTTACAGGTTCAAGCGATTCTCCTACCTTAGCCCCCTGAGTAGCTGGGACTACAGACACGAACCATCATGCCCAGTTAATTTTTGTATTTTTAGTAGAGATGGGTTTCACTATGTTGGCCAGGCTGATCTCGAACTCCTGATCTCGTGATCCACCCGCCTCGGTCTCCCAAAGTACTGGGCTTACAGGCATGAGCCACCATACCCGGCCCACTCATCCCTCTTAATAACAGTTTGAGAATTGATGTACTGATGGGATGAGTATTTCCATCCTCTTCCCGTTTTCTTTCCCCATGCTCACACAGATCATTCCAATCTTCTTGGCTATTTTTTGTTTGTCCATAATTTTTTCCTTTGGAAGCAATTCTGGCTGCCAGTGGTAACTCCAGCTGGCTGGAATCCAAGTTTGGCCTAGTGACAAGATTTGTCCCAGTGTGTTATTTTAGTAGGCCCCCTGAGGACAGAGGCCAGAGTTCCACCAGGCCAAGATGTAAGCAGGCTCACTGTCAGGATCCACCACCACAATTTCTTTTCGCTTTAACTTGCACCTGTTGGTAGGGGCCCTGAGGCTAGAGGCTGTGGTTCAGTCTGGCCGAAATCCAAGCTTGGTCCAGCATCAGAATCCACTGCAACACTCCCCTGAAATTTTCATTTTAGATTTTACATACAACAGTAACCAAGGGCTTGTATATGTTGCTTGTTTCTTGTTACTTTGCATTTCCTCATGCATTTATTCTGTAAGCAAAGTTCCTGGAAGTATGATCCATCTTTTTTTTTTTTTGAGACAGAGTCTCACTCTGTCACCAGGTTGGACTCACAATCTTGGCTCACTGCCCCAGCTTCTGCGTTTTCAATTACACTTATTATTGATACCACCCATTTGCTATTTGATTCTTACTTCCTTGTATAATTTATAATTTTTGAAAAGAATTACATGTATGTGTTTTCTATTCAGGTAGATGATAACCTTCTCAAGGGCAAGGCCCCTGACTTATATATCCTTGTTTCCCTCACACCTACAACAGGTTGTGCAGTTAATAGGTGTTAAGTCAATGCTAACAGTCCCGATACTTACACATTCCTCTAAAGCATGTACAGATGCTATTAAAAGCAAGTGCTAATATTACCTGTCATTGGGACAGTGACTTGGCAATGTCCAGTCATGGTGCGGGTTGATGAGGAAACCCCAGGACAGGAAGACCGAGCTTGGTGTCAGAGTGCCAACCACCAGCTGGAGAGGTTTGCGAGAACGAGCTTTCCCTGTGGAGGTAGTGTACAGGTTAATTCAGGAGACATTTTGTAAGTTGCCATGATTTGGGCAAAACGCATAAAGATGACTCGGCAAGATGATGAAAAATATGAAACCATCAGTTCCTTTTCTATAATCCACATTATTACTAATTTTTGCCCATGAGTTTAAATGTGAATCAAATACCTTTTTCAGATTTGTGTGTATGCATGTGCGCATATGGTCTATATGCATATACATATAATGTATATTGTATATGTATCCATATTAACAATATCCAGCTATACCTAGTTTATCTTCTTGTGGGTCAGGGAAGGATATGGTGCTCTTAGCTGTGATCAGAGAAATAAACACACATATACACACTTCATTTCTTTTACAGATAAAATAAAAGCATGTTTATTTTTTCCCTGGGATTGTGAATGAGTGTGAAATAACATCTAAGTCAAGAAAAGAAACCTTATTATCTAGATTGTAGGTAATAATTTTTTTCATCCTGTTTGGAAGTGTAAAATCCTTTGTAATGTTATTGTAATAAGCATGTATTTTACAATGAGTACCTAAATGGAAAAGGCAAACACATTTTTTAACAATGCTGGAAGAGTAGGAGAAACACAGGAAGCACAGTTGTTCTGATGGTGCCAACTGGATCTAAATAACGCCAAGAGTTATGTTCATGAACCACCAAAGATGATGTTCAAGTACATAGGGGCAGGCACTTGCACTTTCAAAATTATCTGAAACTGCAGACATAGGACAGCAAAAGCCAGGAAGAACCTCAACCAGGAAAACCAACGCTGGCTCATTAAAAATAATTAGAGTGAATAAAATAAAATCTGATAGAAGGCGTAATAAAACTATCTAGAAAATAAAACATATATGCTTTGTATTGCTGTTTAATTCCCTCTTTTATTTCATGAGACTACGCATGTCGTATTTGTTCTAGAAAGAGCTGTGCTATCTAATGAAGTGGGAGCCAACTGGCAAAATGGCTTGTGACCCCTCTTAAGGTAAGTAGAAGAGTGCCCCTTGCATGAGCCTAGTGGTGGTCATCTGAATCAAATGCTTTTGAAAATTGTGCCAGACTTGTTCCTTCTGTTAAATTTAAGTGCTATAAGTTGTCATTCAAGCAAAAACCCTTCTTACCACAGAATACACCTAACCTAGTAGTAGCAAATTGCCTCATTGTAAGATAGTTGATTTTTTAAAGATATTTGAAATAATTTTCAAAGATAGTTGTCATTTACATGGTTGGAAACACGGGTTTATTCTTCTCTGTAACTTTTGCAGATCCAGCTGTAATTGCGCCCTGTATGATGGTGACGTAAATCATGATATATGAGCTCCAAGGAGGGCTGATTAGAATCTGGAGTGAAGGCAGGGAGCACTTATAGTTTGAATGAGCCCTGGGATGATTCTGATCTTCCCTTTTCAATTCCTGAGTTGATTTTCACTAAGGTGATAAAATAATCGCATTCCCTGTGCAGATGAAATATAAGGCACAGAGAAGTTTCAAGATTGTCCAAAGTCACACTGAGAGCAAAGTCAAAACTCAAATCTCAGGTCTCCTCAATCACAGTCTAGTTTTGTTTTTATGATATCATAGTCTTGGCTCTCAATGTATAAAGATAATGCCATTTAGCGATGAAAGATGTATTTTTCATCTAAGGAACCTAAGGCTTGTATGACCAAGGGAACCTAATGGTCTCTCAA
The DNA here is from genome assembly GCA_963574635.1 of Cheracebus regulus. Classification (NCBI taxonomy): domain Eukaryota; kingdom Metazoa; phylum Chordata; class Mammalia; order Primates; family Pitheciidae; genus Cheracebus; species Cheracebus regulus. The sequence goes on along the minus strand of CAUYQU010063811.1, from coordinate 52,149 downwards.
TTATTTGTATAACAAATAATTATTTCACTGAGGTTGACTCTTAATATAAAAATAAATAATTAACATTTATGTGGCAGATACAAACATAAATGAAAGCTAATCTATTAGTCACTACACTATTCCTAAATGCAGATAACAAAAACAAAAATTATATCTGCTGTCCAAAAGGAAAGGTGGGGTATTATATCCTGAGCAAGATGAGGCAATTTCCTGAGCTGCTCATAAAGTAAAAACTAATTTCTAAGGCTAGTGTCATAGAATCCTCAAAATAAAATGAAATTATAAAGTGCTACGGTATAATCATTCTCTTGACTTTCCTTATATAATTTTACATATTTGTATTATGATATTTCTATCAAGAAACAGTTCAGTGAATATTCATCTGAAAACAGATCCCACAGAATCACACATATCTTGAGTTTGTGGCTCAATATTTTTGAAATGCAATCTTGAAATATTGAGCGTATATCTATTTTCAAGTTTGTAGAAAACTGTCTGGACAACTCTCAAAAGTTGTAAGGAGTCACTGAAATTTCCCTTTTGCTTTGAAATGATCTACGAGGCCAGGAAAAAGAATTTGTGTTTTTCAAAATGCTTGACCATTAAATGCTGGTCTTAAAAGAAGGAAAAGTCAACAGAAGAGGGGAGGGAATTGTGGCAACTGATTTCTGGCAACCAGGCTCAGAACGATGCATCTACGAGACTGAATACAGTGCTGCAAAGGGCCCCTTTGTTCAGTACAATTGAATAGCTGAGTGCTCTGTCTCCCAATTTATTCCTCTAGAAAAATATAGCAAACAAAAAAGATCCTTTTATTGTATGTTAATCTAGTGTACCATAAAAGGTGAACATGCTTCAGAAATAATTATTCAGAGATCATTCACATTAGAAAAAAAGCAAAATGTTGTGATCAACTCTACATATAGTTAGGAAGGTGCAACATCAGATGGAAAAAGCATTTTCACAGCTTCCTCCTTATGACAATGATCAGCTATATTATTTGATCTGAGAAGTAGTTTTGGTAGTGAAATTAGATGACATAGAATTTTAATCTTTAGTTATGTAGAAAGTTTCTACTTACTTATTTATATATCCACTTTCCTGTTTCAAGTCTTCCTAGGCCTGGAAACATGAGTGTTGCTATTATTTTTATTTTATGAAAGAAGTTCTTCCTTTATTCAATTGAAGAGGTTTGGAAGGGAGAGATAAGGAGTAAATACAACCTACGTGCTGATCTATTTAGCACACATACATGAGTTATCCTTCTAAAGTGTAAACAGTCTCCTTAAGAAAAGGTGAGGCATAAAATTTTTCCTTTAATATCTGAAAGGCACAATAGTGAGCACGAGTTCACACACTGCAAAGCGGAAACAGGCTAACATCAGGTGAGCACTGACTACTGGCCAGGCACTGCCATTCACTCATTTAATCCTCAACAACAACCCCATAATGCAGGAGAATCCAGGAGCAGAGAGGTTTGATAACTTACGTAATTCCCTACAGTTTGCAAGTGGTGGCACCAGGAGGAAATCCCAGGCAGCCTCTGCCACCAGACTGTGTTTCTTCTCCACAGGGTAAACTGTTGACCCAGGGTTGACACGTCCTCTACATTCCTAAAGCTTCCCAAGGCATTTGGTCTCCACGCATCCGAAAGAGATGAAAAGTCATGGTTCAAATAAAAGAAAAAATAAATAAATGCAAAGGACTATACCTGAACATGACTTCTTTTGATTTGGAGGGGGAGCAGGTCGCACAACTATCAGATATTTCGGCTCCGCATCTGGAAACAATAACATTATTTATCAGAAAAATCCTTTGAGAACCAGTATTGGAGGCAGCACAACCATACCCTGACTCGGCATTCCCTGAGTCATCCTCCATAACCGCAGCTCCAGGGAGTGAGAGGACCCAGTAATCTGAAAAGTTAACACTTCCTGAGAAGTCTATTAAGTCATTAAAACAAAAATTAAATCCAGATTTTCCAAACCAAATGGGCAAGGGTAAGGGAGAAGTCTTAAAAGAACCATGCTATACGTAGATTTTAAACCCTATTTTCATCAGTTCTTTTCTCTGCAAAGATAAAATTATGTCCATTCTGTTAGTCTGTTCCTCAGGGATGGCCAAGCCTGATGCTTCAACACCAGAAAAGGAAAAATTCTGCTGGCACAGGACACCGTGGGTCTCACCTGTATGAGCTGAAATCAGTCACTTTCATGGGAACAGGAATATTTATAATGTCCTTTCTAATTTGTATCCTGTTTATGTGATTTCTCAGCCTGCTTTCATAGCTAGTCATTTTTAATGAACAATTTTTAAAGAGTCACAATGTATAAGTTGGTATAATTTTCATTTTAAATATATTTCAAGGAAATGTAAATAGAGAATCTCAAGATATTTAAGTTTTAAATAAAATTATATTAAAGCAATCAGCATATGCTAACTCAATAAACAGCTAATATATTATCAAATAATTTTTTAAAAATTGACGTTTGCAAGATGAATGATCGGTTACACATATATAAATAAACCAAATATATTTTGGTCATATGAAATAGCATTTTATAAGCAGCTCTATTGGATTAATGGGTTGATGAGTATTCTTTACAATGTTTCTTCACAACCTCAAACCCTGAAACTCATTCTGTAAGAAATTTCATTTGGATGCTGTGGTCAGCCAGAGTTCACCTCTTCTTACTCAGGCAGACTGCCTATCTTTGTTTCATTTTCATTCTGGGTTCAAATGTCTCCCCTCCATGAGTTTGGAGCAGAGGCCTTCTTGCCCAAGGCTTTGCAGAGCTGACCTCATTTTCAGATGGAGACAACCTGGCAACTCAACTTCTCTTAATAACTTTTGCCTTCATCTTTTTCTGGACACCTTACACAACACTATTGGCTATAACCTGCTGCAGTAATTACCACCGAATAAAGTAACCAAGGCAGCCTGATAAACTCACCTCAGAGCTTTGCCTGATTATTGTACAGTTGCCTCCCGCCACCACGCAGATAAAGGAACATTCATTCTGTTCGAGTCTTGTGTGTTTGTAAGCACATCCTGCTTAGTGGGGCTCATATAAGGAATGCTGGACCCAAATAAAATAAACAAGCTTCCTGGTAGGAATACAATAACCATTTCCTGATTTTCTTTGTGATATACAGCAATAAACTACCTCATACTGAGTGCTTTCTGAGTGCAGAATACTATACCAAGAACCTTATATCTGTAACTTAATTACTCTCTTACGGCAATCCTACCTGGCACTGCTATTATCACCTCAATTTGTAGACAAGATAACTGGGGAAGGGTTGACTTCATGGGCATATGGCATATACAGTCACATGGGCCCCATGCTCAGACGGATCCCATGCTTGGTTTAAGGTCCTGCTGTAACCATCTTGAAATCCTTAATACTTTTACCTTTGAACTTGTGTTTTGCAAGGGAAGGCTGATGGGACAATGGAGCAGGCACGTGAGTGAGGAAACAGGAACTCCAAAGGAACCATCACGTGTGGGAGTTCAGCAAGTAAGTATGTCACATTTACTATTCAGTAAAGGGGTAAGGAGGGGGACACAGAGACCTGTGGGAGGCTGTACTTTCCATTCTAAACAGACCTTGCTTTAGATGCAGGAAGAAAACAAGGACATTTTAAGAAATACGAATGATAAAGAAACCCTATCATATCCTTTCTTACTCACGTATTAGCCAACCACTTATGCTGAAAATGATAAAGGAGAAAAGAAAAAGACAGGGAAACCCATACTTCCTTTTCAATTCTTCCTCATTCAGAAATAAGCTGAAGGAAGAGTGTTGGTAGAATGTGCACATATCAAGAAGTGAAATAAGCAGCTGAATTAGTTTTGTGCAGCATTTCCACTATTCTGGTTGAAACAAAATACATATGCATATATGTATAAAGTACAAAATACAAACTGTGCAATTTCAGTAATTTCACTTACAAGTTAAAGGCTCTTACATTTGCATTTAAATCTGGATTGCACAATATAAAGATACAGAGGAAACTTCATGTTAATACTTTTAAATTTAAATCTTTCTTTACAAAGACATCAAAAGACATCAAATAACATTGTGACAAAAGGAGAAACCACAAAAAGGAAAAAGCTTTATATTTTAGTATCTTTAAGATAAATTTTTTCATGTTCTTAAACTAGGGGCCCTGCATTTTTATTTTGTTCTTGGCCCTGCAAATTATGTAACTATATTAAGCAAGTCTACAAAATACTCTTAATAAATCTCAGAAGTTCACTTTAGAAAACAAAACCCCTCGTTTTCCTAAATTGTTCTCACTCTAGCAGAGTCTCTTAGAGCTAACCTTATAGATTCTTCCTTGATATGGATTAATTATGCCTAATGCCTACATGTTTTTTTAAGAAAAGACCTGAAACACTAGAGAAATAACATACAGAAGCCAAAGAGAGTGCCATGATCCAAGAAATGTGGTTATATGAGCAATTTAAAAATACCTTTTGTTATGACCGCAGTCATTGTGCATAAAGCATAGGCTGTTACATACAGCCAATTACAAATTGGAACAAATGCCATTACCTGAGTACACATCTTGGCTTCTACAGCTCATTAAATATTTCCAACATACATGTATTTTTGGAGTCTTTGTGCTCTACTGGGGACACAGGTGTGGAAAAATAAAACTAAAGAATAGGATTTCTCTTTCTGTTCTGAACAAAAAAACTTTGTGGATTTATAGTAGCCTGGAAATATATACATTGTAGATTGAAATTCTGCCAATATGTATTACTTCATTTAGAAAGATACAGAATTGAAGTGTCAATTTAGGAGAAGTAGCATAGGATGCAGTTACCTTAACAAAGTTTCCATTCCTAATAGTTAACTCTATGCAATGTTGCAGACTAATTAAATATAATTTGCTTAATATTTTGAATGCCCTATGGTGGAGGACAGGCACAGTTTGCTGCTTAAAGAAATCTACTGTTCGGTGGCTCATGCTGGTAATCCCAGCACTTTGGGAGGCCAAGGTGGGTGGATCATGAGGTAAAGAAAACGAGACCACTGCGGCCAACACGGTGAAACCCTGTCTCTACTAAAATACAAAAATTAGCTGGGCATGGTGGCGCGCGCCTGTAGTCCCAGCTACTCGAGAGGCTGAGGCAGGAGAATTGCTTGAACCCGGGAGGCAGAGGTTGCAGTGAACTCAGATAGCGCCACCGCACTCCAGCCTGGCGATAGAGCCAGACTCTGTCTCAAAAAAAAAAAAAAGAAAGAAATCTACTGTTGAAATATTTTGTTAAGTACTAATTTTTTAGTGATACTCTCATCATTGCAGTTTGATAAATCCCAATTTTCACATTTTGGGTCTGCTCGCATTAGAGGACACCTGCATTGCAGCCCTTGCTGCTTCAGAATGTCGTCACAGGGAAGCTGAGTTCTGCCATGCAAAGTTTTTGTCATTAAAGTGTCTACAAAAGAAACATGAAATAAACCAAGATAATGCTAAAAGGAATAGGTAAGGGGGTGTGATAAAGGCCCTTGTCATGTTTAACGGTTTTTTTTTTTTTGTTGTTGTTGTTGTTAAACAAAATTTCTGGTCAAAAAAGCACAGACTCTGGAAACAGATTAAATCCTATGCAGCTACATAGTGGTACAAGTCAAAGTACTTAACCTCTATGTACCTGAGTTTCCTACAAAATAGGAAAAATCATGCCTCATCTCAAAAGCTTCTTAAAGATAATTAAAGCTGTAACAAAAGGTGAGCATGGTGGCTGTAACAAAAGGTGAGCACTTTGGGAGACCCAAGTAGGTGGATCGCTTGAGCTCAGGAGTTCGAGACTAGCCTGGGCAACATGGTGAAACCCCATCTCTACAAAAAATACAAAAATTATCCATGCATTATAGTGGGGACCTGTAGTCCCAGGCTGAGGAGGCTGAGGTGGGAGGATTGCTTGAGCCCGGGAGAAAGAGGTTGCAGTGAGCCGAGATTGCACCCCTGCACTTTAGCCTGGGTGACAGTGAGACCTTGTCTTAGGAAAAATAAATAAATAAATAAACTTCAACAATGCCTAACACAAAAAGTATGGATTAAGTATTAGTAATAGTGATGATTTCTAGAAAGCAGAATTTGGGTTCTACAAAGTCTGAGGGCATATTACAAAGGAGGAAAACATTTAAAAAATCTTTACAGCAAGCATCACAGACTCCAAAATGCAAGCATTTCACGATGAACATTACAAACCAAACTCATTCATAAATATTGATGAAAAAATCCTAAAAATATACTGACAGGACCTTAAACCAATCAGAATCTGGATCTGGCAGCACATAATACAATAATAAATTAACCAACTATACTTTTTCCCAGGAATGTAACATAAAGAAAAAAAACTAAGCCTATTTCCACAGGTGCTGAAAAGTCAATTGACAAAAATGTAATACTAATTCTGAATAAACAAGAATTCAGTGGAATACTTATAAAATATATCTTAAAACATCTAAATCAAATGTATGATCTGCCTTTACTAAACCTGCAAGACCCTTGCTGCACAGAGAATGATACTGGATTAAAAAAACAGCAAGACTATTGATAACAGAGTTGAAGGGTGAAGTAGAAGAGAAAGAATCTCAACATGAGAAAATTTGGTAGTAATTTAACCTTTACTTTGTTTATATCTTACTTCTGATATGTTTTTAGAAGTCATAGATATCTTCCTCCTCAAAACTCACACCCTAATCTAACCATGAAAAAAATAATTAAAAAATTACGTTAAAGGATATTCTGCAAACACTAATCAGGACACCTCAAAACTGTCAAGGTCATTAAAAAATAACAAAGATTTGAGAAACTGACACTATCTGCAGAAGCCTAAGGAGACACAACTTCTAAATGTAATGTGACATTCTGTATGGGATGTAAAACGAGAACTTAGGTACAAATTAAGGAAAATATAGAATTTAGCTAATAATGTACCATTATTGAATTATTAGTTGTGACAAACATACCATACTAACGTAAATATTAATGATAGAAAAATTGGGCGTAAAATATATAGGAATTATCTGTACTATCTTCACAACTTTATATATATTTTTTAAATCTTTTGTCAAGAACTTTAATTATCTCTTTACAGGGTTTATGCCAGTTACATGCAAGGATCCTGTGTATCACAAGAACCCTAAAGTTCATAACATCAGATATCAGGAATAAATTCTATCACATTCCCACCAATAAACTTATTTTACAGGCCGGGCGCAGTGGTTCACACCTGTAATCCCAGCCCTTTGGGAGGCCAAGGAAGGCAGATCATGAAGTCAGGAGATCAAGACCAGCCTGATCAACATGGTGAAACCCAATTCTACAAAAAATACAAAAATTAGCCGGGTGTAGTGGCGCATGGCTATAATCCCAACTACTCAGGAAGACGAGGCAGGAGAATCACTTGAACCCAGAAGGTGGAGGTTGCAGTGAGCCAAGATCGTGCCACTGCGCTCCAGCCTGGGTAAACACAGCGAGACTCTGTCTCAAAAACAAAACAACAGAAAACACAACAACAAAACTTATTTTACAGTAAGTGGTTGTATGGTGCCAATACTGACTCAAAGCAACCTTTGGATAGAAAAGTGTTTCAGGGGTGAGGTAAAGAATAACACTCCCCCTCTATACCAGTCAATGTCCAATAAGCAGATCACTTATTTAAAATGTTAACACTCAGTACATTTTATGTATGTTGAACAAAAGTGGTTCTGTGTGATTGTCACTTATATCTTGTCCCCCAGATAGCTCATACTACAATATAGCATACAACTGAATGGAGTTAAGACTGCTCAGAATGATTTTCTACTTAGCAGATTTAAGTATGGCTGCTTAAAGGAATCTTCCCTTTGTAGAAATGTTGCATTGGAATGGACAGTGGTGCTGTCACGGGAGGGCCAAGTATTCCTGGGCAGGTCTGTCCTCAAACCAGTAGTGTCTTTTTCATAAAAAGATGATTTACATACATTCATTGTGGCACTGTTCACAATAGCAAAGACTTGGAACCAAGCCAAATGCCCATTGATGGTAGACTGGACTAGGAAAATATGGCACATATACACCATGGAATACTATGCAGCCATAAAAAACGATGAGGTCATGTCCTTTGTAGGGACATGGATGAATCCGGAAACCATCGTTCTCAGCAAACTGACACAAGAACAGAAAATCAAACACCACATGTTCTCACTCATAGGTGGGTGTTGAACAAAGAGAACACATGGACATAGGGAGGGGAGCATCACACACTTAGGTCTACTGGCGGGGACTAAGGGGAGGGACAGCGGGGGAGGTTGGGGAGGGATAACATGGGGAGAAATGCCAGATATAGGTGAAGGAGGGATGGAGGCAGCAAACCACATTACCATGTATGTACCTATGCAACAATCCTGCATGATCTGCACATGTACCCCAGAACCTAAAGTGCATTAAAAAATATATATAAACCATAAAAAAGATGATTTATGCACAGTAAAGACATTGCATGTGATAGACATTCTTATCTATGTATATATGTATCGGTTCTGAGTTCCACTGACCTATCCCAAACACACTGGATTACCAGGCTTGTCCTATGCTCAAAATTATGGATTTGCTAAATTTCGTGCAAAGGACTCTAAACTAGGGGAAACATTACTGTTTCTGTTGCATTATAGCTGTGTCATAATTGTGGCTGCCAGATATAGCAAACACAAATATAGAACAAATTTAAATTTTAGATAATATTTTGCAAATTTATTGCATGATATACAGCATTTTATCTGGCAACTCTAGCCATAATGGACTTCTAAAAAATTATCACTTGAGAATTTTAATGACTTAAGTAACAAGTAAATTTTCATACCAATTTCCTTCCATATTGCGAAAAGAAATTCTATTTCTTTTCTATTCTTGCTTTTCCAATTGTTTCTCTCTTTCAATAGAGATGGGTCTCACTCTGCTGCCCAGGTTGGTCTCGAACTCCTGGCCTCAATCAATTCTCCTGCCTTGTCATCTCTAAGTGCTGGAATTACAGGTGTGAGCCACTGGGTCCAGCCTCACTTACAGTTGTAAAGAATGAATCGGTGTAAGCCTTTCCCTCAACAACTTAGTAAAATGTCAAAAAAGATTTTAAAATAAATGCATCTGATGTTCAAAAAAGTACTTTAAAAAATTAACAAGCCAAGACTTATCTAGGATTACTGCAAACAAGTGAACATAGTAAAAACAAATGAACTTATCTGTACTAGTGTGAGTAGCTCAACATAGTAAAAACAACAGAAATGTCTGGCTTTACCCATTAGCCAAATTAAAAAAAAAATCTCCTTTTAGGTTAAAAGGATCAAGATGGAGGAGATGGTTGGATATTCACCAAAACCCTTCATTTTATCAATCTCTTCATCTATTTCTGGGCTGCTCATTGAGGAACCTTTTTCTTGGTTGCTACTCTCAGTATCTGTTTTAGATGGATTGTCTTATATTTCTAACAGCTGTGATCTCTTGAACTGCTGTCTGTCATCTAAGGTTTTATGCTTAATTATTTGTGGTGTACTACTGGATTAGCTTCAGGAATGTCAGTGTGTTCTATCATTAAGATCAGATCGGCCACCACATCGAGGTGGTGGTTTTTGTTACAGCTAGTTTTAGAAACATGTCTGTCTTTTAAAGACATAACACATGAATGAAGAAATTCAGAATCTGGAAAAAAGGTCTGTAATGCTTGACAAGGAAAAATGTTCTCCTGAGGGTCTTTTTAGATGTTCTTCTCTCATGCTGCCTGAATCTGTGCTCCTCTCCTTTTTTCAATTTCTCATTTTATCTGTTTAGTTTATCTCCTGCTTGTTCACTGTCTTCCACTTTTTTGCATATACTCTTTAACTCCTCTTCTAATGAAGCATACATTTCATTTACCTTACGTGCCTCCTTTAAGGATCCATCTTCTTCAAAAAATTTAGAGCTCTGTGTTTTTACTGCTTGACTAAAACCAGTGCACATATGGGAACCTGATACAGTTTTATAACCTAGTTGTTCAGAAATATCCAGATTGGCAACCACTAAAGGTACCCTGTGAAAAAGTCCTTTTTGAGGTTTATATAAGGCATGTTTTAGTCAATGAGTAAAGCAGTTGTCTGTTAAACTTGGTGTTAATAGCAGAAAAACAAGTTCTTGGTTTGAAAAATGCTCCTGCAAGTGTTTGTGAAGCAGCCTCTCTCTAAACATCATGATTAGATCTGAATGATGATGGAATTTATACCAACCTACCACATTCCTTTTGACATTTGATCCTATTTTCTTCAGTGCTTGCTCATTTATTTCACTTGAGGAATTATAAAAGCTTAAAAAAGCATGGAATATATTTCTGAATGTCAATTGTATAAACAACTTCATCATCCATTGGGGAATCAGTAATGCTATTCTTGGCTTCACCTTTTACTTCTCCAAGAAGAAAATCTTCCATGTCCAAGACCGTGCTGGGGTGCTGTAAGGCAAGCTGGCCAGCACAAAGCCTGAGAGCACCTGCTCTTATGCTCCGTGCTGCGGCCCCCTCAGGCTGCATGAGATCTATCTTCACAACTACAACTTCATGAATAGAAAACGCTTCTACAATAGTTTATGGAAAAGGAAATGATCTCTCTTGTAAAAAGAACAAATAACATAAAATGCAGGCATCAGTGAGTCAAAGGAAGTATAAAATAAAAGCCTCAAGGGATGTAAGGGCAGCACCATTACTTAGCAACTTGTTTCTTAGTTTTATATAAAATAGCGGACTGATTTACAGTTACAGATGCTTTAGAATTTGATGAAATAAGGTAATTATTTTTATTAGAAGTCAGTGTGGCACATCATGAGACCCCTAAAAAGAATAAAATCACCCACAGAATTTCAAAAAAAATTTATGCCCCTGGAAATCCCTGTAAAAGAAACATTGTCGATTCTGATTTGCATCTGTAGGTGTCCATAAGCTGCATTTGGATATACTCAGACCTGAGCGAATACAATCTAAATTTAAGCATCCTCTAGCTCTTGACGTGTGGTCAACAGCTCCGGTAATGCATTTCATTGACACTAACCCTGAGTAACGTCTGCCTGAAAAACACCCTTGAGAAATACTGCTGTCTTTTAAGCTCCAGCAGGGAGTTCCACTCACTAGCTAGTAGCTTCTCAAAAAACGGACTAAGTGCGGCCGAGGAGCAGGTACACAAACAGCTCACCAGCGCCCTGGGCTCTGTGGCTCTGTGGCTCCCTATCAGCTGCCTTTGCCCCTGCTGAAGATAGGTTCTTGGGCCTGTTGGTAGATGAAGGGGAGAAGAGAAAGGGGAACCCCACTGAAGAAGTCAGTCTAGGCAGAGCTGGGCAGTCCTGTGGGGAGCTGGACCGTAAAATGAGAGTAGAATTCTGTTGTCTCCTCACTTACTGAAAGGCTACTTACCAGTAGTTCTAAGTTTCAGCAGGGGACCAGCTTTGTGCCCCACCCACCCCACCCATTCTCCCATTCTGGTGACAAAGAACTGAGTAATAAAACCAAATTGACGCCACAACAGCAAACTGGTTTCAGCAATGGGGTATAAAGATGATTTATAACTGAACTGTATCCACATCCACCCTCAAGACCGTTGCTGGAAAACGATAGGCTCCAATATTGTTGATGCAACAGATGCCATCACGCCACATGACAGAATCCATAATGACTACAGAAAACCCACCCATCCATGATGATTAAGTGACCCTGAAGTAACTACATATGAAAAAGCCAGAACAGCAGCAACTGAACGTCAAGACCAACTCAAGAACATCACTAATGTTCTTTCAGGAGGGACGGTGTCACTTTTAGAAAAATATTGATGAATATTTTTCTAGAAAATGGGGAAAACCCTGCTGTCTGCTTGGGCGTGTGTTAAGTTGTAGCTTTGCAAAATTTCATGGCGGCTTGAAGTCCAAGTAGAATACAAAGCAGCATAAGTAATGTCAGTGTTGTACCAACTTTCCTAAGTTAATATAATATAATCGACTAATATACAATATTAGTAATTTTTAATACATCGCTCAGTAGATTACTAGCACATTGCCCTTAAACATAAAGAATGTCTACAGAATTACGAAGCATCACAAAGTAATAAAAGTCCTCCACTTTTTGGAGTATTCCTAAGCCCCTGAAGAAAGCCACGGTAGGTGGAGGATCCCTCTGGACTGGGCCAGGCTTTCAGTTCATGCTGTTTATTCATGTACCTCTAAACCTGGAAACTGCTCAATAAACATGTTCTGAAAGAATGAATCTGTTCTTCTATCCCTTTAATGCCTGGGGATAGAATAAAGATGAATGAAGCCCAAGGCTTTGCAGGCAGAAAGGAAAAAATAATAATTAGAGGGTTGGGAAATAGCACAATCAGCACAAACAAAAATATTTTTTGAAAAACGAGTAATCAGACAATTAGCCTTTAATAAGTCCTGTTTGTAGGACTGTTGTTTTTTTCCTTAGAAAAAGCCTATGTTTTCATGTGGAACAAAAAACTTTTTTCCTTCTTTGCCTGAAAAATAATTGGAGAGCAAATTTTAAAGCAAATCCTACACTATTCAGTAATTATTTCCATTAAACATTACAAGATCTGTTGAATAATGAACCCACACCCAGTTTGACAGAATAGTCTGTTATGCCCCACGGCTTGGAGAATTCTGGCTTCTCTCAATCTTTAAGATGCAGTCTGGGGGAACCGGCCCCTGGCTGGCTAACACTGAAGGTTAAACTACTCACAAGTGCAGCCAGCCGTACCACAGAGCAAGAATGCAAAAATGACTAGGAACAGCAGCCACTGCTAAGATTCCAGAAGGTTCACAGGCCTGTTCTGAAGGGAGCTTACAGCCTGTGTTGGTGCGGATGTCACAAGAGAGGTTGCTCAGAATTGCCTGGAATGGATCACAGCAGTGAGAAGCAGCCCCTCATTGGCCCACTGTAGAGAGTGGCTGGAGCCTCTATGTATGACATGGGAATGCAGCACTGATTGGAAGACAGGATGTCCTGGAAGGGGGATGGGAGGAAGACATCCTCCCATTAAAGGGGGAAAGAGGGAGTCTCTTTCCAGTAACGTGCACTCTCAATGACTCTGCCATACTTGGTCACCATTCACAGCTTTCTCAGGTTGTCTGGAAGAAATGATGCATGCACTTTTTCCAGACAGAGGGCCATTTTAAAGACAATCCATTGAGGAAGACATCATTGGAGTTTTTCTCAGAATTTAACTTTCATTCTGTGAGAGTTGGAGAGGCAACGCTGTTAAAAACATGCTTTTCACTCAAGGCTGACTATATAATTTGCAGGGTCAGATGCGAAAGAGTGCCATCGAAGGCACAACATAAAACTTTTGCTTTCTTCCACCATCTGTCTTGATCTGTCATGATGTTTATTTGCTATTTAATATTGTACTTTGCAGGTGAGTGCAGACCCTCAGCCCACTCCCTTCCCCCTCCACTTACTATCTCCCTCCAGCAGCAGTCCCAGGATCAGGATCAAAGTTGCTTTACCCTTATCTCCCAACCCACTCTCCAGGGGAGAAAAGTCAATCTCCCTTCCCCACAGGTCTGTCAACCCAATTCATGGACTGCCAAGGGATTGCTACCTCTGCACTGAGACATACTGTGTACCTCATGCGGGTGCCACCAAATGCCCTACTTAATGCACAGTGGCACTGCCAAACTGTGCAAGGACTGCTGCCACCGTGTCCTGCCAAGTGTTGTCATAGAAGTGTGCACACCCAAGTCCCTGCTGGAGGTAGAGGGCAGCTGAAGTCGCTGAATAGGGATGGGACATGGAAGGCAGCCAAGTAGCAGGGACACCAGGGCTGGAGGACAAGACAGTTGAGAACCAAACTGGGGAAGGGCTGCGAGACCCTTCCCCAAAATATCAAAGGCCCAGGCTCCAAGCCCTCCACACCTGCTCTGTCATCCCATAGGACCTCACTTACAAACTAAAACAGAAAGATACAATTCTTAAGAATTCACGACAGTGACAGCAGAGCACTGAACCTAGAATGCAAGGTCCTCTAAGTGCACTGGCCATCTGATCATGAAGCCAGCCCTGACCCTTCCACTTCCAGTGCCAGCATATCCACCACAACGCTGAGCTTCCAGGTCACCTCATTTCCTGTGGTCCTGGCATAGAGTCGGGAGCATCTCCTTCAACCACTGTCCCAAACTAACCCTACTTCACTCGAATGCTCTGACAAATTCTCTCCCCAACACCACAAATATTTAAAAACGATTTCCCTTACCCACTTGCCACATCCTTTCCTAGTTTAGCAGACCTGTTAGGCATTAAAATTGTTAGCTTTATTGCCTGTAGTTTTTTCCTTGCCCGTGTTTTATATGTGCACCCCGCAGAGAAGTTTAGTGTAGGGTGTTGTCTGTTAACTGGTTTAAGCCTTGGCAAGGGCTTGATTTTGAAGTAGAGACTGTACATTTGCACACACACATTTTCCAGTGAATTCACCTCTTTGTTCATGTTATCGCTACAGAAAGTGTGTCGGGATATTTTTCTTCATCAGGACTTCGTTTGGATATTTCTTTCAAATTATAAAACCAGGTCACATTAGCTCTTATAGTATCCAAAGTCAAAGCCATCAAATCAGCAAAGGCTTTTTTTTTTTTTTTTTTCCTTTTTGAGTGTTGTCAGCGTTTCCATGTAGGGGTGAGGAGTCAGGAATAATTTACGCAAGATGAGTTTTTAACATTGACTTCAAAAGTGCCAGAACACTTACAGGCCATGGAGAAAAGCACTTTGGCATTATGGGCAGATCCACAGGCTCTGGAGCCAGCCTGCCACTTGTAGATTTCTTAACCCCTTGGGGACTGACTGTCTTCAGTAGGACAAAGACAATGCTAACAGTGCCTGCTTCATGGGGTTGCTGTAAGGATTTAATAACCCATTTCCATAAAGCTCTTAGCCCAGCACATTGTAAGTGCTCAAAAATAATAAATCATCAGCTAACAGGTTGATAAGAACTGCCACTCTAGAATTTGACTATGCGCCCAGCCCAGAGAATGAAACACAGCAGTGGCAAACCCCCAACCCTTGATTTTGTCTCTCTTTTCTTGATGCAGAGCACCCCCAGTGGCAGAGAAAAGGCTGGGCTATTACCTTGGAATCAGATTGTGAAAAATCTGGGGACCATGCTAAGAATTCTAGGCTTTCTCCCATATGTAGATTGCATATAGATTTTTCAACTAAACTGGGGTACTATTGAAAGTGAGCACAATCAATTGTATCAGAACAGCAGCAGGTGTTGATCATGACTATGCCAGATTAAACAGGGTATATAGTTACTTTACGACTAGGGTGGAGTCAACCTTTTACCCCAGTTGAATAATTTTTTGTCTGCTGGATATTTTTACTATAGGCAACTAGGCAAGTAGTAGTAGGCAAGAAGAAAAAAATAAGACCTTTATTTGGGCAGAGAGTCCTCCCCAGCAAACTCTGGGTAGCCAGTTATTACAGCTGTGAATATATTGATTCTGATTGTGGAGCCCACCAGGGAAGGTGAGACTCAGCTCTGGCCCTCAGGAGCTTACCATTTTGCTGGTGAGACATGACACAGAAGAAACACACACACAATAAAAACAATCAGGGAGCAACACAGAACAGAATATAACTTATCCTGGCCTTCACAGCATAGCCCTTGGTATGACCCACATGCATCAGAAAGCACCAAGTGTCCACGGAATGTAAAATATGTAAAGGGAAATAATATGTGGATAATCAGGAAAGTTGATGTGATTATGTTCCTTGATTTTGAAAAGCAAAAAAAAAAAAAAGAAAAAAGAAAATTCTAAAGTTTAAATGTTACCTTATATATCGATTCCAGATAACACTTTAATATCCTACTGATAGCTGGCTTTCCACTTAAGACCGCTTCTCCACAGCAAGACTTTTGCAGTGAATCTGGGACCATATTCTTTTTGGCCCATGACAAAAAGGGCCATTAGCCATTCGCAAACACTCTTTTAGATATAATCGAGAATGGTATTTTAAAAGTTAGATTTGTTCTCAGTGCACTAATACATTTGAAGAAATTGTGCTTTATATTAAAATACTGTGAATCTTTAAATTGTATTTCCAAGAAAGGATACATTTGGTGACAGTTTATCATTTGATGAAGTCAAGCAGACCATGAAAACACTGTGGTTGAATCCAGTAGGAAAAAATAGGACTTTGAAAAGATGTTTCCTTTACCAAACATGATGAAATGGTCATCTTTTATCAAACAATGGCTTTCTGGTATAAAGTTATGGTGAATTGTTTAAGAGATGGCATACATTTATTAAGAAATTGATACCTATTAGGCAAATTTATTTAAAAATTCCCTTTAAAGCTTAAGTTCTGCTAAATTTTGTCCTTTGGAGGGAAAAAAAAATATCAAATAATTCTGGGATTCCTGTTTTTTTAAAAAAATAAAATTGGAGTCATCTTGAAGATTTAAAGCCAAATACTTCCCAAGTGGTAAATCCATTTCCAAAGAAATAACTAAGAATTAGATAACATCTTGAAAATAGTTTTAAAAGAGAAAAATCTATCTTAAATGGTACCCGCTGTTTCAGACTTTTTGGGTCTTTCCCTTCCTCTCTCCCATTTATTCATCCATCCATCCATCCATTCATTTATTATTTTTCTGAAATCAATGACAACATTGAGGGTAAAAAGAAATCTAAGGCTCCTAGGATCCTTAGCTCCTGGGAGTTTTCTACTTGTAGAGGCAGACAAGACACACAGAAATAAAAACAAATAGCAATTGATTAACCTTAAGAATGATAAAAGCAAATGCTAAGTCTCCAGGATATTTATGGAGAGGGACTGAAATGTCCGCGCTGGCCAGAAATGGCCTTGTGGACAGTAGATAAAGTAGGACTTGACAGATGGGCAGCAGATAATAAGCAGAGATGGTGGTGGCGGAGGAAGGGAAGAAGAGAACAAGTTTTGAGGATAAAATGAGTGCTTACCTATTTAAACCTTAACGAGGAGGTAGCCATAATACATCTCCCCACCCACTTTATAACTGTTTACAGGACATTATAGAAGTAATACATCAGGAACTTATGACCTTTGTCCTGTAGAACAGATCAAGTTCTCCAAGTTCTGAGAGGCAGCAGAACACAGTGGCTCAGAGCTCAGACTTTCTGGCTTCAAATCCCGTACCTGCCATATACTAGCTGAGTAGCCTTAGGAAGTTTAAAACTTTTAGAGCGTCATCCTCCTTCTGGGTAAAAGAGAACTAATACTACTACTTAACCCTGCGTAACGGCCATCTTGCATCTGTGTTTTGGGACTGTCTGATATTCACTCCGGGCAGCTGTCCTGTTCCCTGCCTTCAAAGCCTCCTCCCATCTCTATAAGGACTCTGCCAGGAAGAGAGGGCTCAGCTGGCTTCGATGGCTGGCACTACATCTTTTCCTCATATTGGTTTATCCTGCTTCTTTTTTTAATCAGTTCTTTTTTCAGCTTCTTTATATTCACGATACAGTTGCCTGTATAGTTCCTTCAGTTATTTTCAACCGCTACTTCTGTTTTTCTCCAATGAATGCATAACCACTCATCTTGTGAGCTATCCTTCAGTGTAATAAACAGTAGCAAATTCCATTATTTTAGATTTCATCCCACTTTCATAAAAATAGAGCATTCTTAAATATTTTTATGATAGAGAAATAGAAGGGGACAACTGAAATGCCGAGGGTGGCCATGATAAAAAGAGGAAAAATTGTGCATTTCCTCTTGCCGTTTATACAAATACAAAAATTAGGGTCAGCACTGTAAATGGTACTAATAATCTATAGAGATAAAAATTGCAGTAAAATTTATAAGCATACAACTTATACTGATTCATATCTGGATCAACAATTGTAAATAAACTTTACTTTTAAATTCTTGAAACTGTTTCACTGTGAAACAAAGAGAGAAACTTCAAAATAGGAAACTGATGGTTGAATTTTAGCCCACATGCACTGAGATAGAATTGCCATCAGTTAAGTAAATAAAAGTGTCATACACTTACTTTTATCTGTTTAGTAAGACAGGTTAAAATTTTTGCTATCTTCTTTCTAAAAATTGCTTAATTCAAATGAGAGACTGAAAAAGTAAGATCTAGAGATGATAGACTTTTTCAGGTATACATTTTTGGGGGAGTCACCATATTTCTCTTTGGAAGCAACAGCTAAGGAATTATAAGAGGCACCTGACAACTCTCCTCACCAAAGGCGCAAAATCTGTGTTCTAAGAACGAAGAGAGCGCTTCTTTGGGAGACACCCGTGTGTGTGCACCAGCACTACTGTCCTCATCTTAGATTTTGCTTGTTGTTTTTTAATCTTGTTTTGAGGGTTGACCCTCTCAAAAAAACATACTTGGGTATGATAAATGGCTATGGCTACTTTTCAGAGACTAGCAGCTCTGCTGAAACAATCTACCTCTACTATTTTACCGACACTATCTCTCCACCCCCAGATGTAAAACAAAACCACAAAACTGCCACGTAGACCAAGCTTTTTCAACCTAGGCACTAACCTCTTAGAGCCAGCCAGAACTTTAGTGGAGAGTTAACGCAACTAAGACAAACAAAACTCAAAAGTGTTAGGTAAATTATCCAAGGCCACGCCGCTTGTTACAACAGCAACTGACAAAATTTATAAAACATGCCTACTCCATGCTAGAATCTATATTAGCTTTTTAATTTGGTTTAGCTGTAGTCTTTATAATGCTTCTGAAAGATTATTCTCTATTTTATAAGTGAGAAAAATAAAACTCAGATAATTCAAACTACTTACCCACAACTGTTCCACAATGGCTTGTGTTGAATTTGAACCCAGGTCTGTCTGGGTTCAAAAGTAAATAGGTGTTCCTTCCCCACATCATGCTGCCTCTTAGGTGAAGGCTGATCTTTCCCAGAACACGGATTTTAGTATTCTTGTACAGGGCCTCAGCTCTGCAACCTTTTCCTTACTAGAGCTAGCTTCACTTGGAGGAGTTATAGGCAAGAGAGTGACTCAGAGCCCGTGCTGAGTGTGAGAAATGCACTCCTTTAAGGAAGTGAGTGTGAGGGTAGCAGCTGTGAGAACATGAGAATTAAAACACTTGTCTCCATGATTGGCCTCCATTAGACTCCCTTTGGGGCCCTAACACCTGGTTGGAAGACAAAATTTTCAGTCAGAATTTGTCATAGTGAATATATATTTTTAAACTTAAGCCTTTTCTGCAGTAAGGATATTAAAATAACTCTTCAACGTGCACCACATAACTGATGGACTGTAGGTCTTTCTTTCCAGGTGACACTGATTAAAGTGTTTTCAGCTGTCAACAGAACAGCATTAAGTATGAGTCTTTAAAGGTCAACGCGTTATTAGAGATTAGCAAAATTATTAGCAGCTGATCATAAAGCCTCGAACACTTAAAATGTTAACCAGGAGTGAGAACATTCATGCTGTGAGTCAAAAAAAAAAAAAAAAAAAAAGATATGGGAACTTAGAGGATCTATTAAATGTGAATCATATTTTATCACATCATTGCAGGGCTCTGGAGTTCATTAATATTTATTAATAACCACCTGGGAAAATAGTATTTTTCGTACTGCCACTTGTAATAGAGTACAATCTTAGATAAATTTTTACAGAAATTTCATATAAATATTAATTTCTAAAATGTCAAAAGGAGGATTTTGTTTACTTTTGCATGGAAAACCAGTAAGTGATTGAAAACATCTCTGTCAATACTTAATAAATAGAAAGATAATAGGTAGACATTAAAGTAAATGTAAAAATGGTTATCAATGATTACTTAGGGGGAGTCCTAGTCTACAGGTCACTGAAGGTTAGCTTGAATATTTCTGAATAATCAACATCTTCTCATTTCAATGGTAAAATGAAAAATGGTGGTAAACACATCATTACATGTGTCAGATGAGATGATACTTAATATTTGTTTTGAAACTGAGGGTAACTTACTGTGTTTGGGTATAGTTCCATGCAACTGAAAAACATACCACTACTTTATTACAAAAGAAAATAAGAGCAGGAGCTGAAAGTGATGCTGTTTTTTTTTCCGTAAAGAAATAAAAATTCTTTGCTTTTTATAGCACTTTGCACTCAAGGGACTTTAATTCATCATTTTATAGTTATAAATACACTAAACCGCCCACAGCCTAGCTGTGAAAAATACACCTGCTACAGATGAGCAGGGTTGAGCCCTATCACACAGTAAACTGATATCAGAAAGGGAATAGAATAGAGTGCAAATCTTAAATAAACAGCTTGTGGCAGACAGAATAATGCCCCCAACAAAGCTTGCTTACCTCCTAATCCCCAGAACCTGTGAAGATGTAAGGTTGCGTGACAAGCGAGAATTGAGGTTGCAGACAGAATTACTATTGCTAATCAGCTGATTTTAAAATAGGCAAAGTATTTTGGATTATCCAGATGAGCTTACTACAGTCACAAGGGTCCATAAAAGTAGAGAAGAAAGCAGGAAAGGAGGCCAGGGTGATGTGATTGATGATTGATGTGATGTGATGTGATGTGATGTGATGTGATGTGACTTTGAGGTGAGGAATGCAGTAGCCTCTAAAAGCTGGAAAAGACAGAAAACCAGATTCTCCCCCCAGAGCCTCCAGAAAGGAATGCAGCTCTGCCCACACCTTGATTTTAGCTCAGTGAGACCCATGTTGGATTTCTGATCTAGAACTAAATTTGTAATGCTTGAAGCCACTGAATTTGTATCAATTTGTTTTAGCAGCGTCAGGAACTAATTTATGGCTGCTTAATCGATTAGGAGCAACTAATGCAAACACAGTCATGGAAGACTATAAATAACCAATTTAAACAACCAAAAAATAACATTTAACTTGGAACAAAAGTTCATTTTTGAAGTAATAAAAGCAGAAGCAACACATTCCTTGGCTTAAAGAAAAATGGAAAAGGAAATATGTATGAGGAATGTTTTTTCGCTTCTACTAGAATACTAGAAGAGAAAGGGGATTAATAAAAAGAACATATTGATCTACAATATGAGGTAAGAGTTTTAAATATACTAACTGGAATAGCCTTCTAGGAGTTATGGAACCTTTGTCCCTGGGTTCTTTGAGATGCACAGTGACCTATTTTATCTGCCTTAAATTACTTAAATGGCTACTTCCCTAATGACTGGACTTAGATTAAACAATCTCTCATGTCCTCCTGCAGCCTAAATATTGTCTACAGACTGAAGTCTATTCAATTCTGTGGCACAAATATTTAGTGCCAAGCTACTCAATGTAAATTATCTTGATATGAATAACCAAAGAATAAGACATAAGCTTGACATAAGAATAAGACATTAGCAAGACTTCCTAAACAGATTTGGAATGTGTTCAACTTCTCATGAAATGTATTCAATCCACTTAAATACATTCCATCTTTTTAACATAAAATGTAAAGCTTAGCATCCATCATTAATTTATGTCACTGCTTTATCCAGTGGTTAAAAAAGGATTCTGCCTCTTTAGTCCTCACCGTTAAATAAAATCCAATCATAATAAGTGATTAACTAGCAAAAGGTAAAGCTATTTATAGCAGATTTCTAGATCATTAGAGAAGCACTGGTAATTGAACCACAATATCAGTATTGACTTTGAACTTCTTTAAAGAGATCATGAATTCTTTTCCCTTAGCCAGAACATGAGATACTTAACCCAGTTGTCTCTAAAAGTTTTGTAATCATGAGTTAAATATGTTATCTCCTAGTCATTGCTTTTATGTGATCAATAAATCTTTTGCAAACCCCCCCCAAAAAAAGTTTTTTTTTTCAGTATTATAGGTAACCAAAGTAAATAATCAAGCATATTCAAGCTAGACCAAAAGAATCATAAGGCATAGATAAGTGATATATTGATAAAAACCCATTAGATATATAAAAATCAATGCATTCTTATCGTCCCTAAAAAAAAAAACCAACAAACACTGATCATCTTTGTAAATAAGCAGGACATCAACTTTTAACAATGAAAATTTATCCTGCCTTTTTTATTGAAAATAATGGCAAAAACTGCAATAACTTTTGCACCAACATAATAAAACCAATATATATGGGAAATAAAAAAGCAAATGAGAGAAACTTCTTCTTCATATTGGCTAAAATAGGCAGAAAGAATAATAGAATGAGGAAATTGCTATTTCATACTCCTGAATAAAATAATAGATATGGGCAATGATCATTAAAAGATGCTAAAACCATTAGGTAAAAATTTGATGGAGAATTTTACTGTGAGAGACCAGGCTGAAAGCACCTAAACACATCGGTCTTAGGATTACTGAATGGGACAGGCAGCCATTATGCACCTCTTTTTGTGAGTCATTAGGAAATACATAATACCACGTATAAAGTACCACATTTCCCCATTCCCCCAAATTCAAAGCTCATACGGCCTCTAGATCTAATTACATCTTCATAGGAACCACAGGGGATAGAGGAGCCAGCTCAAAAATACAGAAAGGAAGCAACCAGTTCCATATTCTGTCACATAGAATATGGACATTCCCTGTGATAAATGACCCGATTTCTCTAGAAATCAATGACATTTAAAAAGAGAAGGTAAGAGGATTGTTACAGAATAAAAGACACTTAAAAGGCATAATCAAATGTGTCAAATAGGCCTGTCTGGATCCTGATTCACACAAACCAACTCTTAAAAGACATTTTAAGATCACCAGAGAAATGTACATATGGACTAGGGTATAAAATATTATGGCATTATTGTTAAAATGTGATAAAGTCATAGTGTTATTAAAAATATTTCTTATCTGTTAGAGATGCATACTGAAACATTATTAGATAAAGAAATGTGATACCTGGTTATGCATTAAATACTGGTTATGCAATGAATATAGTATGTCTGAAAGAATACACAGAACAAGATTAGCAAAACAGTGATACATATTCAGGCTGCATACTGAGATATGAGGGTTCACTTAATACTCTTTCCTTAGCTGTCTGAAATTTCCAATAAAAAAACCTTAAAGAAGGAACACAATAATAAATAAATAGAAGTGTCCCTAGTCCATTAATCAACTTTCATCATTGAAACAGTGAAAGGTTGCACTATTTGTGCAACAAACTTTCTGTAGTTTTCTGAACATATTTTTTTAGCAGTGATAATTTGACTATTACTTTAAGACTGAACACTTTTCACCTCATATGGAAAAAGAGCTTACAACTGACCAAATTTTCAATTTATGTAACAAAAAAACTATCATAAATTAAATATTACTCCTAATGCTCAATGATGAAAAAAAAGGGGGGGGGGTCATACGGCATCTGTTTCTATTTGTGTGGGGGCAAACACACAGCTTCCAGTCACGTTTATAGTAAAGAGTGAATAGAGTGGAGACTTCTTTGTGGTTTTTGTGATCAAGATTAGTGTTATTACATTTGTCAGAAATGCTTAATTCTCAGGTTTTTGGTAACAAACTAGTAGGTTTGCTTTAAAGTGATTGTCTTACGTAAAATCTAGTCTAGACGCTTAATTAGCAGTATTATTCTGTTGCCTGATTTTGAAGTCCAACCGAGTCTTCTCTATGAGAAACAAGAGGATACAGGACAAAAAAGCGTCATCTTCAACATTCCCAGCAGATGATCAGAGCTGATATAAAGTAATCGCATTTATAGGGTAACACTTCTGAAACACAGGAAAGCTCCTAAGCATCAATCTTAGAAGTGAAACAAAATATAAACCTCATATCAGACTATTCAGAAAGCCTTTAAAAGTATTCACAACAGTAGAGGATCCTTTTCAAAATTACCTATTTATTTATTTTTTTTGAGACAGAGTCGCACTCTGTTGCCCAGGCTGGAGTGCAGTGTTGCTATCACGGCTCACTGCAGCCTCAACCTCCGTGGGCTCTAGAGATCCTCCCACTTTAGCCCCACAGGTAGCTGGGACTACAAGGCATGAACCACCATGCCTAGCTTTGCATTTTTTGTAGAGGGGATTTCGTCATGTTGCCCAGGCTGGTCTAGAATTCCTCGGCTCAAGTGATCCACCCACCTCAGCCTCCCAAGGTACTGTGATGACAGATGTAAGCCACTGTGCCCAGCTTAAAAAAAAATTATTCTTAAATGGTTTTATTTGCAAATAATTTTTCTGGAGAAGACTCAAAAGTGACCCACATCCTCAATTTACATTTTAACACGATGTAAAACATTTTTGAAGAAATATAAAATTGTATAATACATACAAAACTTTAATCTTTTTCTTTGAAATACTCTAACTTTTTAAAAATGTAGTTTTCCTGAAAAGACACTCAAAACACTGGAGTTGTAATCTATCAAAAGATGGTAAGATACAGCAGAAAGGAAAACTAGTCCACATACAATATGTTACAGAGATTTAATCCCAGATATTTCAGCTATTTTTTCCTTATGAATTTTTAAGTTATATGACCAGGGACAATGAAGATGACTATTTCTGGATGAAATAATTTTTGAATGTAAAGAATTATGCTGTGAGTTGCAACACTTACGAAGATGACTTGTAATACTACCATTTGATTAAGCCAAGAATGTAGAAGAAATAGTTCTTGACATCAAGATTTGTAGATCATGTTACACCCACCACCTCTTACCTCCTTTCCTTCCCAGCCCGATACCCAAACACCTTACCAACTATGGCCTCTGTGAATTTCCCTTCAGCGGGAAGGGGGAAGTATTGGTTTGGTGATACATTGCTGCCATATCCCAGGAGAAGACCTTCAAGCTTTACATTTGGACTTGGACGCAGGAACTTCAAGAAGATGGAGTCACTTGTGGTATTGATGTGGACTTTCAGGTTTGGCCTTTTACCTAGCAATGGGAATGAAAACATCGATGGCTGTTACTTCCCCTTTTTATCATCCTACCCAAATTCCCAGCAAGTGTGGGAGGCTAGAGGCATTGTTCTTGGAAACCATGTTGTCTAGTTTGCTACTCAGTATCACAGCACACACCCCCAAATGCCTCAAACAAAGCTTAACAAGATAGAACAGCCTAGAATAAAAAGTGTATCTTACAGTTCAGTACTTAGTAGTTTATCATTGGGCAGGTAGATGGGATTTGGACTACTTTGGCTATTCAAAGTTGGTCAGAACCTTTGCTTTATATACACTGTCTGGGTATGGTGATAGAACCTGAATTTTCTCATTGGTAAAATTGAATTACTACAGCGCAAAAGTGTCCAGTCTCCTCTATGAGGATTTCCAGTGCCACACCCACAGGTCTTAGTCATAGAGTTGGAAAGGGAGGGAAGAAAAAGTTTTTGTCTTAGGGGTAACTGAGATAGTAGAATAGGGAATGCTGGAAGGCAGAGAAGGGTTGAGTAGAAAAATGATAGTTCCATTGGGAGTACTTCTGAAATACATGGAGATGTCCAGCAGTGAGTGGGATTTCTAAGTGTGGTACTCAGGATGGGGGTACAGACCCATTTGGGTGTCATTAACTTATAAGTGATCATTGTATAAACTTTCCCAGAGAGACTGTCAAGGATGAGAAAAGAGACCTTAATCAAATTCTCAAGACTTTTTTTTTTAAGTACTAAGGCAACAGAGGCAAATAATCACACTAACCAAAGGTCTTGACCCAGTGGTGAGGAAACATTTTTTGCCTTTGGAGCCAGAAGGAAGTGGGTTCAAACCCCACTTCTGTGACTCTGACAACCCCCTGAAGATATTCCTGCCTTATCTTCCTGGTTTCTAAGTGATATATAACATTTCCCTTCTTGCTGAGTTATTTACAAAGGTTAGTGTATTAGTCTGTTGTTGCACTGCTATAAAAAAAATATCTGAAACTGGGTAATTTATACAGAAAAGAGGTTTAATTGGCTCAGGGTTCCTAAGGCTGTACAGGAAGCATGGCAAGGGAGGCCACAGGAAACTTTCATGGCAGAAGGCAAAAGGAAAGCAGGCAAGTCTTACATGTCCAGAGCAGGATGAGAGAGAAGCGGAAGTGCCACACACTTTTAAACAACCAGATCTTGTGATAACTCTATCACAAAACAGCACTAGGGAGAGGGTGCTAAATCATTAGAAACCACTCTAGTGATCCAATCACCTCCCACCAGGCTGACCTCCAACACTGGGGATTACAATTCAACATGAGATTTGAGTGGGTACATAGAGCCAAACCATATCAGTCAGTTAATGTAAATGGCACTACCTTAAAGCTGGCACATACTAATTGCTCAATAAGTGATTAGTAATACAGGTCCACGATCCTTTACCCATGATTCAGAAATCAAAAAACTTTGTTTTTTTTTTTTCCTTTTTTTTTTTTTTTTTGTAAATTTGTCTCAAATTCATCTGGCAACACATCCCAGTCAGAACCATCCTGAGGCTATTCAATCTTTCTTTCATCCACTAGGGTGACTATTCATGTGTTTCATTGGAGAAATGTGTTCAGTTAAATGGTGTTGATCAAGACCCCATTAAAGAAGTTACGTAATATGTAGTCTTGGCATCCTAGTTCTTTTCTAACCCTCCTCTCCAAATTTCTGAATTCCAAAAGATGTCTGGCCCCAGGGGTTTTAGATAAAGGATTGTGAACCTGAATTATGTTATTTCTTTATTCCTTAAAGATTTAATATTTAAAAAAAATTTTGACTATTGAAAAGACTGCATTTATCAACTTAATAATTCACATTCTATTTCTCATTAATTAAAGACTTAAATTGTATACATACAAAGACTTACATTGTACAAAATACATCACTTTTGTACGTGTGCTTCCCAACATCATCACACTGAATTTATTCTAGGCCAGCCAAAATCAGCCTGCACAACTTCAGTATAACCACAGAAAATGATTCAATTAGGCCTTTGGAAAAGGAAAAATACCCTTTCTTGGATACCAGGTTGTGGGGATTATTCATACCTCAACAGCTAAGATTATCGTTTCCATGTATGTGCATAGTACTTTTTACTTTCCAAGAACCTGATGAAATTTTTATAAATTTCTTGAACCTCAGACTGCTATTGTTACATTGTAGCAAAATTAAAACCCAGAGACAGTGAGTGGCCTATCTGAGATCTGAAGAGGGACCTTACAAATTGTCTAGTACGAGTCCTCCAAATGAGGAAATGGAGGCACCCAGCAGGTTAAAAGTAGGTCAAAACTAGATCTTGGGTTCTCACTGGGCTGCACTGCACTGCTCTCCTCATTGAGAACTTTGTAATTGTCCAAAAGGGTAAGGAGTGGCCACACCTCAGATCATAATGCTCAAGTTGGTGCCAACTGCTAGTGTTTTGTGCGAACTTTGCCAGGTTTTGATAAGATGATTTATACTTCAAATAAAACACAGATTTTGTCAAAGCCAATTTTTCCCTTGTTAATAATTTGCCTAGATTAACTCTAGAGTTATTCCATCCTGCTCAATAAAATGGAACCAATGTAAATCAAACACATATTCTGCTACCCTAGAAGGCTATCAAGTCTCACAGTGAATCCAAGCACAGCCAGCTTATTTCCAACACTTAGTTGGGAAGGAGCGTTTAACAAATCTTAGTGCACTTAGGTTGCATTCATATTTGGCAAGAGCCAAGAGTCACAGGATCATCATCACGTTAGACCTTTGCTCATGGATTTTGGTCTGAGGAACCACGTTATTTCTCCCCTGGGAAAGTGGAAAGGATGGCTACATCAAATGAGAACAAGGAAGGCTGTCCCGTTTTTCCAAACAAAGTGGAAGTAATCCACCTCCTGTGCACAGGACTTTTCATGGCTCCAGTCTCTCTCCCTTTTGCTAATGATGTATACCCACAAACACATCAATATCATATAACTATTCTAATGAATTGGCATTTAGCTACTCTACTTTTTCGAAAATTCCAATTCATACTACTCTCTTGAGCTAAACTTAAAATGCTCTGAAAAAGAAAAATACAGACAAATCTCATCTCAATACAGCATCACAGACTTAAATTTAAGACCATTACCTGAGTTCTCTTTTTAGAGCTAGTAACTCAAATGTCATCATTATCTTATCACACGTTACTTCTTCTCTTATTCCTTTTCAACACTTCTCATTTGTTTTGACTTTTATAATCCTCTCACTTTCGGCAATGCATATGAGGCTCTGGTCCTGCACCTTTGCTCATGTTGTCCACCCAGTGTGGATTCCCTCTGCCTTTGGTTTGCCTTCTCTACATGCCTTGACTCATTCAGTTATTACCAAATTGACCCTTTCAGAGTAGCAAAAAGGTTAAGCAAGTTGTTTTTTTCCTTCAGTATAAATAAGTTCAAGTGTTTGTTTGAATGAATGCTTAGATGAGTATTAAATGACATTTTATACTCTTGGAC
This sequence comes from Cheracebus regulus, assembly GCA_963574635.1. Lineage (NCBI taxonomy): Eukaryota > Metazoa > Chordata > Mammalia > Primates > Pitheciidae > Cheracebus > Cheracebus regulus. The sequence goes on along the minus strand of CAUYQU010063811.1, from coordinate 23,824 downwards.
AATTTCTCCAATACTTTGGATTATGTATATGTATATTCTACACTAATGTTTAATTTTTGATAATACATTTGTTTTCAGTGTGAGTAATTCTGGTTTAATAGTTTGGAATACCAGACATATAATGACAGTTATCTTTCAACAGTTAGTATAAAGACCTTTGGTGGTGCCTTAAGGTAGAGATTGCAGAAAATTATTCCACATGATACAAGCTTAACTAGTATAACATCTATAAGTAAAATGGTTTATATATTACCAGAAGAGCTCAGGAATACAGAGAAATAAGATGAATAGAAGAACGTTTTATTGTACCTTATATGAGGAACAAAGCATATGTCAACAGGAGTGCAGGAGTGAGAAAAAATAAAAAAAGAATGTGAACATTTTGAGAAAGTAACACCAGTAGGCCTTAGACAAAAGTAGCATATTTGCAAAGTAAAATCTTGTATCTACAATGGTGGTTTCTAATTCTCTGTTTGCAACACCTTTGAGCATCTGTTAATATTTCAAAGAGCTTTATGAAATTCTTTAAAAAAAAAAGTCTTTCTCAGAAATGACAAAGGTGAGATTACCACCGACCCCACAGAAATACAAAAAACCCTAAGGGACTATTACAAATACCTCTATGCACACAAACCTAGAAGAAATGGATAAATTCCTGGAACCATACAACCTCCCAAGATGGAACCAGGGAGAAATTGAAATACAGAATAGATGAATGAGTTCCAAAATTGAATCAGTATCAAAAAGCCTACCAACCTGAAAAGGCCCTGAGCCAGAGAAATTCACAGCCAAATTCAACCTGTAAAGAAGAGCTGGTACTAATCCTACTGAAATTATTTCCAAAAAAAATTGAGGAGGAGGGTCTCCTCCGTAACTCATTCTATGAGGCTAGCATCATTCTAAACCTGGGAGAGACAAAATGAAAAATGAAAACTTCAGGCCAACATCCCCGATGAACATAGATGCAAAAATCCTCAACAAAATACTAGCAAATCAATACAGCTGCACATCAGAAAGCTAATTTGCCATGATCAAGTAGGCTTTATTTCTGAGATGTAAGGTTGGCTTAACATATGCAAATTAACAAATGTGATTCATTACCTAAACAGAACTAAAAACAAAAACTGCACGATCATCTCAATAGATGCAGAAAAGGCTTTTGATATAAAATTCAACATCCCTCCATGTTAAAAATCCTCAACAAACTAGGCATTCAAGAAACATAATTCAAAATAATAAGAGCCATCTATGACAAATCCACAGCCAACATCATGCTGAACATTCAAAAGCTGGAGGCGTTTTCTCTGAGATCTGGCACAAGACAGGGATGCCTAGTCTCACCATTCCTATTCAACATAGTACTGGAAGTCTTAGCCAGAGCAATTAAGAAAGAGAAAGAAATAAAAGACATACAAACAGAAAGAGAGGAAATCAAACTATTTCTCTGTAGATGATATAATTCTGTACCTAGAAAATTCCATAGTCTCTGCCCAAAGGGTCCTAGAAATGATAAGTTCAGCAAAGTTTCAGGATACAAAATCAATGTACAAAAATTAGTAGCAATTTTATACATCAATAATGTCCAAATGAAGGGCCAAATCAAGAATACAATCCCATTCACAATAGCCACAAAAAGAATAAACTACCTAGGAATACAGCCAACCACAGAGGTAAAAGATCTCTACAACAAGAATTACAAAACACTGCTGAAAGAAATCAGAGATGACACAAACAAATGGAAAACATTTCATGCTCATGGATAGGAAGAACCAATATTGGTAAAATGGCCATACTGCCCACAGCAATTTATAGATTTGATGTTCTTCTTATCAAACTACCAATGAGATTTTTTTCACAGAACTACAAAAAACTATTCTAAAATTCAGATGGCACCACGAAAGAGCTCAAGTAGCAAAAGCAACTGTAAATAAAAAGAACAAATGCTAAAGGCATCAAACTACCTGCCTTCAAATTATACTACAGGACCGCAGTAACCAAAACAGCATGGCACTTGTAAAAAACAGATGCAATGTAGCAGGTTAGAGAGCCCAGAAATAAGGCCGCAAATGTACAACTATCTGATTTTCAATAAAGCCAACAAAAGCAAGCAATAGGGACTCCCTATTCAATAAATGGTTCTGGGATAACGGGTAGCCGTATGCAGAAGATTGAAACTGGACCCCTTCCTTTCATCATAAATACGTTTTCACCCTCATACATTTTCACCATGATAAAAATTAACTCAAGATGGATTAAGGACAAATGTAAAACTTAAAACTGTAAAAACTCCAGAAGGAAATCTAGGGCATATCATTCTGGACATAGGCCTTGGCAAAGATTTCATGACAGTGTGTCCCAAAGGAAAACAAAAATGGAGACGTGGGACCTAATGAAACTAAAGAGCTTCTGCACAGCAAATGAAACTATCAAAAGAGTAAACTGACAGCCTATAGAAAGAGAGAAAGTATTTGCAAACTACTTATCTGACAAAGGTCTAATATCCAGAATCTATAAGGATCTTGAACAAATCAACAAGCAGAAAAGCAACCCCATTTTTTAAAATGGGCAAAGAACAGGAACAGACACCTCCCAAAAGAAGACATTCATGTGGCCAACAAGCATATGTAAAAGTTCCCAACATCACTAATCATTACATAAATGCACATCAAAACCACTCTGAGACATCATCTCACACCATCAGAATGGCTATTATTAAAAATTCAGGAGATAACAGATGCTGGTGAGACTGTGGAGAAAAGGGTATGTTTACACACTGCTAGTGGGAGTGTAAATTAGTTCAGCCATTGTGGAAAGCAGTTTGGAGATTTTTCAAAGAACTTTAAACAGAACTGTCATTCAATCCAGCAATCCCATTACTGAGTATACACCCAAAAGAATATAAATCATTCTACCAAAAAGACACATTGCACTAACAGGGAGCTATTAGGAAACATAGCCCTCATACATGGTACTTAGTGAGACAAGCTAAACTATTGTGGACATCCAGTTGCTGGCACGAGAGAAAGGAATCATCACTATAATCCATTTAGTAGAAGAAATTCTTTCATATCTAATCTTTCATAAGGTTATCTTACATTCCCCAAAATATTTCAGAATGTGGTTTAAATTGTTGATAACAAGGTGGCCAAGATGATAAAATTACTTCAAGAGAAAAGCTGCAAAATATGAAAGCACTCTCCTGAAAGTAAATAATACTTATTAGTGTAGCATCAATTACTATCAGCTTTTATGTTTTCAACGTGGCAGACCCTAACAAAGAAACCAGGATTATTTTAAATAGCATATTTGAACTTAAAACAGCTCAGGTATGGTATTAGATGCTAAGTCAAAGAATACCTATACTACTGATATCAATAAAATAATAACATTGTTTTAGAATTAAACACATAACCCTATTCCTATCCATAGTGTGTTCTTCTTTTATTGCACAATTTTCACTTACAGTACCAACTTCTATACTTACTCAGCTACTTATTTCATTATACAAAATCAAATTTTCTAAGATATCAAAATAATAAAGCCAATTCCTGTCAGTTGAAATATGGCATATGAAGCACAGATTTTAAAAACTGACAAATTGGACTTGGTCATATTTTTAAAGTTTTGAATTTTAAAAGAACTAATAAGGAAAAGAAAGGGCAAGCTACCCACTGGAAGAGAATATTTGCAATACATATATCAATGGAAGGATTTGTATTTATATACAGAAAATAATTCTTTCTATTCAATAAGAAGTAAAAAAACATGAAAAATGTGGCAAAATATTGAAATAGATTCCTCATGAAAGGAGATATAGGATAGCTTAGAAGCACATAAAAGGATACTCAACATCTGGCTGTGGCAGACGCTGTCTGTAAGGGGTCAGACAGTAAATATTTGAGGCTTGTCAAGATGGATGTTCCATACCACAACCATTCAACCCTGCCATTGCAGCACATAAGCAGCTATAGACATCATACAAACAAATGGACATGGCTAAGTTCCAATAGTGTGCTATTTATAAAAATCGGCAGTGGACTGGATTTGGCCTGCAGGTCATAGTTTGCCAACTTTTGGTTAATATCATGAGTCATTAGGGAAAGGCAAATTAAAACCACAGTGAAATATTACACATAAGAATGGCTGAAATTAAAAAGACTGTCAATACCTAGTGTTAAATGTAGTAGATCTGGAACTCTCATCCATTTTGAGTGTAAATTTTAAATGATATAACCACTTGGGAAAACTGCTTGCCAGTTACCTAATAACCTATCCATTTCATTCCTAGGTATTTACTCAGGAGAAATGAAGACACAAGTCTGCAAAAACTTGTATGAAAATATTTAAAGCAGTGGCAAACTAGAAATAAACAAATGTCCATCAACAGTTGAACAGTAAGTATTTGTAGCTCATCCATACAATGAGATATAGCTCAGCAATAAAACAGAACAAATTACCTACATACACAACATAGTTGAACCTCTTGTCTGGCATACCATTATGCTGCTGTAGAGTGGGCTATGACTTTCCTCATCTCCATAACCTCCCTATACAGACTCTCCTGATGGAAGCTCATTCAAGCATCTTACAGCACTGGCAGAATTAGTTTTAGTAGTGTCTAATATTACTATTCACCGCTCAACATATGGTACATACACAAAGTTAGCAAGACCTTTTCAGGAATTATTATGCTCCAAGAACTGACAGTGCTATTTCAAATGTAGTCTATGCTCTTTTTTGACAGGGGGTTACAAGTAGAAAACATTCCGATGCCTTTATGATCACATCAGCTTATTAAGGAGCTGTCAAGATGTCACATCTCAAGTTTATGTATAAGGAGGGCAATTACTGTCAGAAGTTTCCAAAACTAATAGTATATGACATAGATTGTATTAAATTAAACTTCAATGCTAGGATATACAAACCATAATCTTAAAAAAGAACAAGAGAAAGTCCTTTGTGGGAACATAGATGGAGCTGGAGGCCATTATCCTTGAAAAACTAACACAAGAGCAGAAAACCAAATACCACATGTTCTTGCTTCTAAGTGGGGGCTGAATGATGACAACGTATGGACGCAAAGAGGGAACAACACACACTGGGGCCCAGTTGAAGGACGAGGGTGGGGGGAGGGAGCAGATCAGAAAAAGTAACCATCAGGTACTGGGCTTAGTACCTGGGTGACAAATTAATCGGTACAACAAACCCCCGTGACACAAGTTTCCCTATGTAACAAACCTGAACATGTACCCCTGAACCTAAAAGTTAAAAAAGCCAAATAAGCAAATGGAGGGATTGGCAATAATTTAACATTTTCTTTAATTCTTAGCGAGTTGAAAAGGGATCATATAGCATAGACTTTCTGTTCAAATGATTCTCTTTGTCCTGCCACCAAGATTCAAGGAAAGGTATTAGAAGGAAAAAACCATGGAGTTTCAGTAATTTTCCTGTGACAGTGAAGAGTTACTGTGAAGAGAGTGGTCAGAGGCAATTATACAAGTATCTTCAGTTCCTGATCCTTACATAAAAATGTGTAGTCGTGTGTGTTAGTCCATAAAATGACTTTTTCTTATCAAAGACAAGCCGAAGATCAGTGATACTAGTGGGAATTTTCGTAACAAAAAATCATGGCAGCTTCAGCTAAATACTTAAAGGAGAATGAAAATTAAATGATGTTATCAATTAAGTAATATTAGTTTTAATACTGCTTTCCCCAGTGCTGAAAAGGCAAGATGCTTAAATGACTTCCCATCAGAAGGAGAGTGTCTAAGGTGGTTGTAGAGATGAACAGTCATGGCCCCTTCTGCAGTGGCATGGTGGCACGAAAAAAACAAAGTAGGTAGAAGGAATTAAATTGCTTTGGTGGTCAGGTAGTGGCCAATGTTGTAAGGGGGTCGCATGTTTGTGTGCACGTGCATGTGCCTATGCATGCGTGTGTGTGTGCAGAATTGTAATACTGAATAAATGCAGAATAATCGTTAGGCAAATCCTTTCTAAATTTTAAGCTCTTATACTCCAACTACCAATTCCTTATATCTCTTGATACCCTGGCTCTCTGGATCTCCAGGCTGGAATCTCTTCTCAAAATCCAAGATTCTCCATCACTCTCTTCCCAACTCTTTGGGAATGGAGTTTCACTAGGTCCCAGTAGGGAATTCCCGAGCCCTTACATAGAACCTGTGGGCACTGACCACGTAGCTATTCTATAACATGTCTTCCAGAAAGAGGGATGGCGCTGACAGTTGTTCAGATTATGCAATGCAAAACTCATTCAAACCATCTTTTTATCGTCTTTATCTATTTTATCTTTATTTATCTTTATTTTATCATCTTTATTATGGCACCATTCAAACCATCTTTTATTTGTGGCTGTATACATTACCCACATTCACAAAGGTTATGCAAAAATAGTTGCTGCTTACACAGATGAAAGGTTTGATGAGGGTAACCAACCTATCAGCCTGACCTTGCCTCATAGGCCTCAAGCCACCCCACCCATCTTGCCCATCTTACTGCATGCCTTTCATTTTTATCTTCCCTGCCTCCTAATTCTGATGTTACTGGTACTTAGGGCTACTAGTAGTAGGATGCTTGGTGTAGACTAGAAAGGAACTCAGCTACAAACACTTTGGACATTGTACTCCCTCATTTACAAATGAAATTACTTCACTATATATATACGTATATATATATGTATATATGTATATGTGTGTGTGTATATATATATATATATACAACCCATAAGATGCATCAAGAATTTAAATAAGAATATAGAGGAAAAGAGATTCTGGATTTTTAGGAAATGTAAATTAATAGCACAGATTTAGAGGTGGACAGAAGGCATCCTTATTTGTGTTCTATAAACACAAATCAGAAAACACAAGACCAAAATTCCTATTAAAATTATTCAATAAAGCAAGATTTGTATAAATCCAAAGAATAATTACATTTAAAAAATGTGTGGAGTAAAAATTCATAAGCCACATAGGTAGCTTCCCCAGTGCCAGGGAATGGGGGCTTTTTTAAAAAAATCAAAACTTGACTTATGCGTGATCATATTGTTAGCAAGAAGCTCAAATGACAGCATTCCATGATCTCTGCTCCCGGGCAGGCAGAACAGCACGTTCCCTCTCCAGGATGCCTTGTTATAAGTCTGCCAGCTGGAAGACATGCTGCCACATGCAACATGTGTTCTCAGAGTTCAAGAAATGAAAAGTCTCAGTTCACCTGGAGAGCTCCCTTCATAAAGCCACACCCAAACAATACCCATAGATCCATAATTATTAGGAGTCATTTAGTGAGCTTTTTATTAGGACATTATGGTCACCAAATACCCAGAGGATGGTTACTTTTGAATTTAGAGAGAAATGTCACTTTACAAAAAGTCCAAGGTGGAAAATCTTCTCTTCCTAATGGGGCACTTTATATCTGTTTGCCCAGCTGTTTGCCTAAGTGAGTTCCAATTCAGCTAAAACAACCACAGTTTCCACCTTGGTCAGAATTCCCAGTGCTCTGATTCCTCAGGCCAATACTTCACTGTCTGGTGAATTTGGGTGACTGAATGAGACAGACCGAACCTGCCAATGTTGACATTGCAGGACCAATTGGCAAGGTTAGTAGTTTTACCAAAGGACCAATAACTACATTACCTATTTTGTAACCCAACCAACAGCCCAGTAGGAAAATTACTTTTCAAAGACTACCTTCTAAGTCAACAGTCTCTCATTCTTAAGAAGACACCTCATTCTGAGACATACACAGGTGCCAGTTGCACACATTCCCTCAATCTGATTATGCTAAAATTACTCTTTAAAGTTTGAAGTGTGCTGGGGTTTTTTATGGAAGGGGAAGGTAGCAGAGGCAACCTCACGTAATCAATGATCATATATAGGTATTTGCTGTAAGGGAAGTGGGACGGTGACATGGTTAACTTCAACTGACCAAAAAACTAAATAAAATTTATGTTTACCTTGGGGCAAATATATTTTTACTTATCTGCTTTTTGTTTTGTTCCATTAATTAACTACCAGGTAGTAAGCATTAGTGATACATATTCAAATATGATATGTCTGATCACAAAGACTGGGCATCCTAGTAAATCGGGTAGATGAGTAAGTCCGTTGTTTCGGTGTACCATGATTAGTACAATTAGTAAAATGAGGCTACAGTTGAGAGATTCTGAACCTGATTGAAGGGATGGAAGAAAGAATATATATAGAAAACGTCCCTTTAGTTTTGCTTAACTAGTCACGAAAATAGTTTTTATCACATGAGGATAGATACAACAAAAGTAGGTATGGAAGACAGGAGGAAAATACGAGGTGTCAAAGTTTATTTTGTAATACTTTTTCTGTACCATTTTGGAAAAATGGTAGATTCTTAGTCATTATTGTATTTTCATACATAGAAAAGAAACTCAGTAGGCCAAGGACATTAACAAGACTCATTTCCCTTCCTTTCGTTCTTTGCTTATGTTCATGAAAATTCATGGAGATGATTTGCTGACATTCTCTTGCACTTTAAAGTAAGAAGTGATGGTTTGAAGTGGGCTCCATTCCAGGGCTCTGAAAATATGATTTCTCGATTAGAGAATCAACATCATCTGGGAACTTGTGAGAACTACAGATTCACATACCCCATTGCAGACCTATTGAACTAGAAACTCTGGGGGCAGCAATTTGTATTTCGATGAGCTTTTTGAATATTGTGGTGCATACTCAAGTTTGAGAGTGATTACTCTTTTTTTTTTTTTTTGAGATGGAGTTTCGCTCTTGTCACCTAGACTGGAGTGCAACTGAGTGATCCAGGCTAACAGCAACCTTCACCTCCCTGGTTCAAGCAATTCTCCTTCCTCAGCCTTCTGAGCAGCTGGGATTACAGGTATGTGCCACGACACCCGGCTAAATTTTTGTATTTTAAGTAGAGATGGGATTTCCCCATGTTGGTCAGGCTGGTCTCGAACTGCTGACCTAAGGTGATCTGCCCGCCTCAGCCTCCCAAAGTGCTGAGATTACAGGCGTGATCCATTACTCTTTTAAAATTCAGTGCATCAACAATAAAATCAATAGGGCCCAGTGTAATTTGAAAGACATTTACAAATATTCAAAACAGTATGGAGAAAAGAGACTTCACTCACAACTCTGTCAAACTTTCTATCACGAGACTTTTACATATATTTCAGTCTTTGAACAAATTCTGTTAATGAGGGTTTTTGAGAATTATTTCTGGAGACACATAAGATAAAATGTTATGTTTGGAATACTACTAACTTCTCAATTTCAATTATGTGTCTTTAAAACTAACTGATATAGTTAGAAATTTAAAATCAAAGATGATTTTCCAATATTTTATTATAAAAAATTTTAAACATACAAATAAGTTGAATTGTGCAGAGCACATCCATGCAGTCAAAAGTCGATTATTCCTGTATTACTCATTTACCATATACATTTCCATCTCCCGATCCCTCTGTCTATCATTCAATACATCTTAAGTTTTAATTAATTTCCAAGCCAATTGAATTTCAGTACCCTTCACCCCCAAACACGTCAGTATGCATGCCATTAACGAAAGTTTAATATTTATTTGTACTTTTCTTTCGAGAGAAAATTTAGGTACAATGAAATACATAAACTTAACTATACATTGCTGTTTTTCCCAAATGCCATACATTTATGTAACCCAAACTGTTATCAAGGTTTATAATATCATCATCGACCCAGAAAATTTCCTCTCGCCCCTTCCCAGTTCATTCACCACATGCTCCCAAGAACTATCGTTCTTAATTTTACTATCAATTTACTATCAATGAAAATGCTCTTGAAAAAAATAAAAATTTTGCCATCTTGCAAAAACATTGTCAAAAAATCTCACAGCTTTCTTAAATAAATCTGCTTTTTTTTAAGTTTTGCAAATAAAAACCATGAGATGAAACTGGAACCAATAGTCCTATTCGCCATCTTTGTTTAGATATTTGGCATCTTCATGAATTATTTGTAATTTGTTTAGTTCATAAATACCCAGTACTGATGGTATATAGTTGTTCATTTGGAGATTTCATAGCATCAAAGGTATTCCATGGACTAGAGGGAAATGGCTGAACTCTGGAGAATGTGGCCAAGTGGCCACAGATACTAAGGCTGAGTGGCCATGAGATATCAGGATGCCCTAAGAAAGGCCATTTGCTGTCAGCTCCACAGTGGACATCTTATTAATATATGTTGTGGAAGAAACGGGAGGGGTTCTGGCATCAACTTGACCTTTAATTGTGTTTGACTTTAGGTCAGCTGTCCACTGTAAGGCTCATTTTTCTCCTCTGTAAAATGCTTTGAGGAATCCTAAATTCATTCTCAATCTAATATTCAAGAATATCTCTAGCATCTCATCTAGAAAAAAATACTATTTTCCTATTAAATTACAAGAAAATCCAAATAAATCAGAAAATAATTTAAAGAAACACTATGTGAATAATTTTCAGATAATATTTATTTTTCATAAGACTCCCAAATTGTACTTCAAAGATAAAAAAAAAGAGAACAAATATTTTCATGGGCATATGGAAGAAATATATGTGACTGTCACGTGTAATTTTTAATAGCTTTAGTGAGATATAATTTATGTATCATAAAATTCTCCCATTGTAGTACACAGTTCAATGATTTTATAGCTCAAACTCAAAGCAGTTGCTAAATTTATAGAATTTGCTAAATCCATTATAATCCATTTTCAGAAAATTTCTTTACTCTAAAACATTCCTTTTTACCCATTTAGAGTAAATCTCTCTGTTCCCACCCTTAGCTCCAGGGAATCATGATCTACTTTCTGCTTTTCTGGTAATTAAATATAAATGGACCTGCATGACATGTTCTCTTCAGCACCTGGCTTCTTTTACTCAGCATAATTTTTATGAGATTCATCCATCCATGTTGTATCACTAGTTCAGTTCTTTAAATTGCTAAATAGAATTTTATCTTATGAATATATTACGTTTTATTTATTCCAGTTGTAGCTATGACTAATGCTGCTATAAAATTTCATATGCAAGTCTTTGTGTGGACATATGTTTTCATTTTTGGGGCGTAAATATGGAGGTGTAAAATTGTTGGGTCATATGGAAGCTTATGCATAATTTATTAAGAAACTCTCAAACTTTTCCAATTACATATTAATTGTTAAGACCGTGAATATTTCTCTTGCTTGAGGACCACTCCAAATTGTGATCATCCAGAAAATGAGCTGTCTTATCAGTCACTAAATACATGTTTAATAATAAAATCAATTATTTTAAGCCCTGGGATTTCTATATTTAGTCATTAATGAAGATGAGATTGGCTGAGCGTGGTGGCTCATGCCTGTAATTCCAGCACTTTGGGAGGACCAGCTGGGCGGATCACCTGAGGTCAGGAGTTCAAGATCAGACTTGGCAACATGGTGAAACCCCATCTCTACTAAGAATGCAAAAATTAGCCAAGTGTGGTGGCACACGCCTGTAATCCCAACTACTCAGGAGGCTGAGGCAGGAGAATCACTTGAAACTGGGAGGCAGAGGCTGCACTGAGCCAAGATTGTGCCATGCACTCCAGCCTGGGTGACAGAGTGAGACTCTGTCTCAAAAATAAATAAATAAATAAATAAAAGGTGAAATAATTTATTTTGTTATAAATAATTATTTTAAAATATAATAATTCCAAATCATCCAGAAAGCAAGAAATAGGGTTTTTGCAAAACAATACAATGACCACTGACATTCTTAGAAATGAGTTTGAAGCAGAATAAATTACTGAGTTGCCTTTTCAATCTCCAGTCATTTCAATTTTTTTTTTTTTTTTTTTTTTAGACAGAGTTTTGCTCTGTTGCCCAAGCTGGAGTGCAGTGGTGCAATCTCGGCTCACCACAACCTCCGCCTCCTGGGATCAAGCAATTCTCCTGTCTCAGCCTCCCGAGTAGCTGGGATTATAGGCATGCACCAACCACTCCTGGCTAATTTTGGAATTTTTAGTAGACACAGGGGTTCTCCATGTTGGTCAGGCTAGTCTTGAACTCCTGACCTCAGGTGATCCACCCACCTTGGCCTCCCAAAGTCCTGGGATTACAGGCATGAGCCACTGTGCCTGGCTCATTTCAGTTTTAAGAATAGTTTAGGCTATAGTAATTATGAGAGTATTTGTTTACCACAAAATTAATTAGTTCTGAAGACATTAACTTTATTATTATTTGTACTTAAAATTAAAATGAAATTACATGTACATTTTGACCTCATAATCAAATGCTTCAGTTGGGGTTTTCTATGAAAATAAATAGCTATCTATTGTGAATAGGGATTTAGTACTATTTTGATAATATTTGACATTATTTCTTTTTTATAGTAATAATTAAAAATTTTTGAATATGTAAAATGTTTTTCAATATTAATAAAATATTGAAATTTTGAATTATGCACATACCTGATATATATCATTACTAACATCTCGGATGGTTTGCTTATAATATAGCATTTGAGCTTTACAAGGTGAGAAAAAGAAAGTCAAAGTGGCTCTACATCATTGCCCACTGAGCTGACACTGCTAAAATGTCCCCATCTTGCATAATGGATGTGACCCAAGCTTAAGACCAGGTGCTTAAAATAGAATTTTATAAGATTTACCAAATATTAGCAAAATCTAATGGAATGAATCCATTTGAAAAAAAGTCTTCCTGAATTTAAATTGCAGAAATAAGAAGGAAGGCTGTCGCATAACTTTTTCTTTATTGGATAATTCTTTCTTTTTGCATTTTAAACCTAGGAGCTACAATGCATTTCCCCACTTCACTCAAAACTCTGAACTTGGAAGTGAAGAAATGTGATTGTCCTTTGAGTAGTCCAAATGCTACCCATGGGGAATTATTCCCTAGACACTGTAAATATGAATATTGTAATCCCCACTGGTTATACTCTTCCCCAATGTGAAATGAATTAATTTAAATGGTAAGAAAGAGAGCCCAGGACACAGAATAAGGGACTGGAGTAAGTTGAAGTTGAGATAGTAAACTGTTAGGTAGGAAAAACTATGAAGCTGAAAAAAAAAAGATATAGAATGGAGGATAAGGCAGTTTATTGGTAGCAGGAAATAGACCCAAGGGAACACCAGAGGGAAAATCCGAAATTGCAGGGCTGAGGTGCCCAGACCTTCAGTAGCTCCATAACTGCTGTGACCTGGAGAGGTAAGACATTTAATGGATGGGTAGGAATTAATCAGCTAAAGTTTAAGTGTGTATATTGGGTGAAGAGGGAGGGCGGGAACAGCATTCTCAGGCATAAGGAATAGCATGAACAAAGGTGCTGTGGGAGGAAGCAGATGATGGATTTAAGGGTCCTAGTAGTGGGATATAGTGGGTTAAGGGGTATACGGGGAAGCTACAGAGGACAGGGGTCAGATCATGCAGGGGCCCTTATAGAAAACATTAAATTATGTATTAGAAGCAAAGCTAAATTGTTTTTCCCTACAACGCTACACACAACCCAAACTTCGGAGAAATGAATAATGCAAAATTCAAATCATAGATGATTAAAACTATGTCCACATGGTAGAAGTGTTGCCTCACCAGTTCTTAGCAACAAGCAGCTCAAATGCTCAGAACAAGATTTGATTTCAGTAGGAAAAAAAATGCCGTTTTTAAAATGAAAAGTGCCAAACAAATTTTACAACTAGCTTACAGTTTAAATGGAATTCGATTTATACAGGTCCTTACTGCAAACAGAATGTGTTACTAAAATCAGTTGTTATTAATTCTGTTTTTAGCCAAAAGCTAGATGAAAACCAAGTAATTGCAGTTTAATTGCCATTATTGGCAGAGACAGTCTGAGAATCAAACTACTTACAACTTACTATATGAATATTTCTGTCTTTCCCAAACCACTCATTTCACTGTCCCTCCCAGGCTGGTCACACATTTTCATCTCCCTTTCTTCTATCCCAGTAATAGTTCCTGCATTGACTTTTTAACTTAAAAAATTATACAAATAATACCCGTTGAGTATCCTTTATCCTAAATATTTGGGATCAGACATTTTTCAAATTTCAGAATTTTTTAGGATTTTGGAATATTTGCATTATACCAGTTGAGCATCACAAATCCGAACATTCAAAATAAAAAAAAGCCCTATTGAGCATTTCCTTTGAGCATTTGGGTTACTCAACTTGTACACATTTATTTTAATAAGAAATTTAAGAGAGTTGGAAAAGAGAATATTTTTAAAAATTATTCATCTAATATGCAGAGAAATCTTCTGTAAACGTGTTTATTATGTGTTCTTCCAAATATTATTTCCTGGGAATAATATGTATTGCAGTCTATAAAAATAAGCTTATACTCTAAGTGCTGTTCCATAATCTGCATTTTATTCAAATAAGTACAGCTTTATGTCTTTATTTTTAATGACACTATTATCTTTCAGTTAATTCACTGGGATTTTTCTTTGATCGTAGGTAAACTGACCCTGTATCATCTCAATGAGTTAGCGGAGTTTAACAATCATCTCAATAAATTCACAATTGAAATAACTTTATTTTATTTTTATTTATTTATTTATTTATTTTTGAGACAGATTCTCGCTCTGTCACCCAGGCTAGAGTGCAGTGGTGCAATTTTGGCTCAATGCAGCCTCTGCCTCACAGGCTCAAGCAATTCTCGTGCCTTGGCCTCCCGAGTAGCTGGGACTACAGGCATACACCACCATGCACGACTTTTTTTTTTTTTTTTTTTTTTTGTATTTTTAGTAGAGATGGAGTTTCACGATGTTGACCAGGCTGGCTTTGAACTCTTGGCCTCAAGGGATCTGCCCACTTTGGTCTCAAAAAATGCTAGGATTACAGGCATGAGACACCATGCGGTGTCCACAGCTGAATTTATTTTGGTGAAAGTTGGGATAAGGTATTGATCTTATCAAGTTTGAGCTCAGTTTTGTTGTTGTAGTTGTTTTTGTAGAGACGGAGTCTCGCTCTGTCACCCAGGCTGGAGTGCAGTGGTGTGATCTCGGCTCACTGCAACCTTCGCCTCTTGAGTTCAAGCAATTTTCCTGCCTCGGCCTCCCAAGTAGCTGGGATTACAGGTGTACACCGCCAGGCCTGGCTAATTTCTTTTGTATTTTAGTAGAGATGGGGTTTCACCATGTTGCCCAGGCTGGTCTCCAACTTCTGAGCTCAGGTAATCCACCCACCTTGGCCTCCCAAAGTGCTAGGATTATAGGCATGAGCCACTGCGCCTGGCCTAAGCTCAATATTTTAAAATCACATTTGAGGTCTGTTATATTGAATCCACACCACGATTAGATAAGCTCATTGTATTGTTTGTGAGATTATTGCTAAAGTTTTTGGCTATGGGAGCACTGATATTTTCATGACCTTGAGATTCCTCATCTGATCCTATAAGGAGTGGTGTTTTGAAGAAGGAGGACTACACTGTGGAATGCAATGGGCCACAGGGTTTGGAGCTGGAAAATCTGTGTCACGTCTCAAATTAAACCTGTAATTGTCCTTTTGTTCAATTGTTATATGGATAATTCACTTACTATACAAATGTCACTTTTTCCCCTGTAAAGTAGTATTACTCATAGAACACTCTCAGAGTTGATGGGAAGATTAAGTGAAATAGATTGTGAAAAGCAGTTTCTGAAACTGTGCAGCTCAGTGATGGTTGTTTTTGATCTGACTATCCATGGTTTTTTTTTTTTAATTTCAGTGTACTTTGAATTTTTAACATTCCTTGTTTTTCAACCAAAAATTAATTCTATATAAACATTGTTTATATGCAGATTGTAAGCTATATAAGGATATTGTCCCTAGCACAGTGCCTGGCAGAGAAAGGATATTCAATTAATATGTTTTGAATGAATGAACAAACACATACAATAGCTTTTAAAAATGGAAAATATTGTGCTTGATAGGAACTAATACTTTAATAAGCAAATGAGTCTCTTCAAATAAATTATCCTGTACTGGAGGATGTAGACTTATAAGAGTTATTACTCAATGCACTCAATAAATTCTACGTAGAGGAAGGAGCTGCATGCAGAGGCAATTCAGAGCAGCACTGACTAGTTAGAAACCAGTGAGTCAGGAATGGTGACACAGAATGAGTGGCATCTGATCTGCATCTTGAATGTCAAGAAGGACTTGTCTAGCAAACAAGAAGAAGGAAATTTCAGACTGAGGAAAAGTAAAGATGAAGGTTGAGGTGTTGATACCTGTGATAATTCATTCTACATGATATTATATAAGGTGTGAACTATCAAAATCTCTTCCTGGTGAAATACTCTTTTCATCTACTCTCTTTTAAGAGTTAATATAAGGTTATAAATATCTAATGGCATTTCACATCGTTTCCACAGGAAACCGTTCTCCTGAGTAGAAAGTTATTTCTAAGGGCTCTAGTCATCATGTGCATGTACTTGATCTCTCTGGTATCCATCCTCGTCCAGGTAGCTATACTAGTCATTCATTGTGACATGACAATCTGTTTTATGGAGCTGAGGCAATGTGGCCAGGGGTCGTGACATTAATCCCGGCACACTAAATTCAACTGAGGATAAGATGCACCCAAAACCTCTCTAAAGAACAACGTGAACTAATTCTTAACATTCATCTGCCACGCTAACTGTTCACAGGAGAGTGACAAAATATCTGTTATTTCCCACACCAGCATTAGAATAATTTCAATGGTTTTAATGATTCTAAAAATGTCTGAGGTAAGTTAGTGCAGACTGGAGAATCCCATGTTTCAGACATTTGTTTAAAGTTCTCATTTTCCATAACTTTGCCATAGCATTGCAGAACTCTGGCCAACCTAATGCATTTGCCCTCACACATGTATAGAGGTGTGTGAGTACCCTTTACCAACCCCCCTGAACACCTTGATCTCACTCTGTGACACAATGGTATCCTAATTCTCATTTTCCATGAAATCTCCATCTCTCTCCCTTACTTCTCTTCCTCCTCTGGCCCTCATAACATGGCAATTCACAAGGGTTCCATCTCTTGCTTCTTAGAAAACTGCTTTACAATCAAAGCTTCAATCATAACTTAGCTGCTAACTAGTAAGTAGCTTAGCCAATTCTGATATCTGAACCTCGATTTCTGAATATTCATGTGGCTCCAGTCCTATAGGGTTTGTGAACCACTGACACTTTGATTGATGTGGTCAGGCTCCAACCATCATTATCTTCCTCAAAATCAGTTTACTTCTCTACCATCCGTGATGTGTCACAGTCCTAGGCAACAAGTCACACCTGAGGAGTCAGCTTTTATACACACCTTACTACAAAACCTGCATAAAACATGGAGAAGTCAAAATGCAAAGATGTCTATGACTTTGCTTCATTACCATCTTGAGGACTTAGAGCAGTGGTTCACTTCTGAAAGGCTAAACTTCTAATTAAAAAGTGAATTTTTTTCTTTTTTCTTTTTTACTTTAAGTTCTGGGGTACATGTGCAGATTGTGCAGGTTTGTTACATAGATATACACGTGCCACGGTGGTTTGCTGCATCCATCCCTCTGTCATCTAATTAGGTATTTATCCTAATGTTCTCCCTCCCCAATCCCCCTGCTATTCCTCCCCTAGCACCCCCTTCCCGCAACAGGCCCTGGTGTGTGATGTTCCAACAGACACTTTTCAAAAGAAGACATTTATGCAGCCAACAAACATATGGAAAAATGGTCATCATCACTGGCCATTAGAGAAGTGCAAATCAAAACCTCATTGAGATATCATATCACACCAGTTAGAATGGTGATCATTAAAAAACCTGGAGACAACAGATGTTGGAGAGGATGTCGAGAAATAGGAACACTTTTACACTGTTGGTGGTAGTGTAAATTAGTTCAACCATTGTGGAAGACAGTGTGGCGATTCCTTAAGGATCTAGAAATAGAAATTCCATTTGACCCAGCAATTCCATTACTGAGTATATACCCAATGGATTATAAATTGTTCTATTATAAAAAGTGAATTTTTTTCTTTTCCTTCTCCTTGACCACTTTGGTGCAGGTCAACTTGAGCCCAAAATCTTATTATAACAGAAGACGCTCTTAAGGACACACCATATATAGGTTATGGTTTCATTTCATTTAAATTACTTGCAATGAGTTGTAAATAAATCAATGTCTTCTATCAATTCCTATCTCACCTTTCTTAGCTCCATCCAACAAGATCACTCTTTACTAGCTTTAGTTCACCCCATTTGTACACAACTGAATAAAATCCCAGCTCCTACTGATGGTGTTTTGGTTTCTAAGGGGAAAAGGCATTTTTATCTCTTGTCTACAAATAATTCCTTAAATTTTGGCCAAAACTGTCTTCCTTCCAGAACAATCCATCTCAAGGAACATTTTAAGTTCACAATACCTATTGTACAACATGGTGACTACGGTTAATAACAATATAGTTGATCACAATTCAAGCATACCTGAAAATTGCTAAAAACATATTTTAAGATACAAAAAATGTCATGTGAAGTAATTATCTTGGTTCATTAGCTTGATTTAGCCATTCTACAATATATACATATTTCAAAACATCATGTTGTACACTATAAAAATATATGATTTTTGTTAAAAATAATTTAAAAAGAAAAATGACATTTGCCTATGTATATGTACTATATACTGCATCAAAATCTCTTGCTAGTCACTCTTTTCATTTACTCTTTTAAAAATTAATATAAGATTATAAAAATAGAATGGCATTTTGTACTAGAATAAATCAAACACCCTAATTGTAATCTGGTATAAAAACATCATGGAATATGCTATTTGATCTATTAATATGTACACAAAACATTTAGATTTCTTTTAAATTAAAAGAAACAAATAGGCATTTTATAATTTAAGAAAATTGTGCTGGCTTCGGCAGCATATATACTAAAGTTGGAAGTAGACAGAGAAGATTAGCATGGCTCCTGTGCACGGATGACATGCAAATTCGTGAAGTGTTCCATATTTTCATAAATAAAAAAATATAATTGTAAATAAGATATATTTTAAAAAAGAAGTATTTTTAGGGAAAGGCCCATCAGCAAAGCACTAAGACACTGAGGACATAAAAACAAAGCCATCTCAATTTTGAATTGCTGGTTTCTTTTTTTTTTTTTTAATTTTACTTTAAGTTCTGGGGTTTAAGTGCAGATTGTGCAGGTTTGTTACATAGGTATACACGTGCCATGGTGGTTTGCTACATCCATACCCCCATCATCCACATTAGGTATTTCTCCTAATGTTATCCCTCCCCAGTCCTCCCGGGATATGAACAGACATTTTTCAAAAGAAGACATTTATGCAGCCAACAAACATGAAAAAAAGCTCATCATCACTGGTCATTAGAGAAATGCAAATCAAAACCACGATGAGATATCATTTCACACCAGTTAGAATGGCGATCATTAAAAAAAATCCGGAGACAATAGATGCCGGAGAGGATGTGGAGAAAGAGAAATGATTTTATACCATTGATGGGAGTGTAAATTAGTTCAACCATTGTGGAAGACAGTGTGGTGATTCCTCAAGGATCTAAAACTAGAAATTCCATTTCACCCAGCAATCCAATTAATGGGTAGATACCCAAAGGATTATAAATCATTCAATTATAAAGATACACACACGCATATGTTTATTGTGGCACTGTTTACAATAGCTGGTTTCTCTTTTATGCATTCTAGATGAAGTTTCTATACCATCTTTCTTTTTATTTCTGTAAAATTCCACCTAGCTCCCCTGGGCTGTTTACTTGCTCTATTTTATTCACTCTTTGACTCTCTCTTTCCATTTCCAGCTTCTAAAACTTCATCCTGTATCCTCTTCATGTTATCTATGATTCTTTTCACTTTTCAAATAGACTTGTCTGAAACCCATGTAGAATGGCCTCATTCCTTTTTGGGTAAATGCATTTCTGGGCTCCAAAAACTAGGCAATCTTGTCTCCTGCACCTAAATAATATCCATAGGCTTGGCCTGAAAAGACCAGCCCGTCTTATCCATTTTTTTTTTTTTTTTTTTTTTTTTTTTTGAGATAGAGTCTCGTTCTGTTGCCAGGCACCAGGCTGGAGTACAGTGGCACTATCTCGGCTCACTGCAATCTCGGCCTCCTGGATTCAAGCAATTCTCCTGCCTCAGCCTCCCAAGTGGCTGGGACTACAGGCATGTGCCACCACGCCCAGCTGATTTTTGTGTTTTTTTAGTAGAGACGGGGTTTCACCATGTTGGCCAGGATGGTCTAGATCTCTTGACCTCGTGATCCACCTGCCTCGTCCTTCCAAAGTGCTGGGATTACAGGCGTGAGCCACCGTGCCTAGCCTCGGTCTTACCCATTTTTATAATCACCAACCTCATCGCCTTTCCAATCCATCCTTCCCACTATTTCAAGGTTAATCACTGTACTATACTACTGTGTTAGGTTATCTCTTTCCTCTTTCCCTGTTGGACAAAAACAGAGCAGGTGACTCCTTAATGCTCACAAAATAAAGGTCAGAATAAAGCTATGCTCATAAATGAAGAAAAAACAGACTATCACAAAATAACGTCATAGGCACAGGCTAAATATGCAAAAATGAGTAAGGTACCATGTCACACATCCGTAGTGAGGGATATCGATCTCCAAGAGTTAATTCTAACACACAATAAGAGCTATAAGCAAAAAAATTACATTTGCAAAGGAAAACAGAATTTTTCTGAGGCATGTAAGAAGACAATGTTGGGAACACATCTCAGAGAAAGAAATACCATTTTTTTTCTTTGTCGTCAAAGAGATTACCAGACAGAGAAACTATCGTTATACAAAGCAATGTTTTATGTTTATTGAATTTAGAGGGAGTGGATATTATTCTTTAGGGAAAGGTTCATGGAGAAGGTGAGACTTCAACTTAGCTTTGAAAATTAGAGTCAAATAAAAGGCAGGACTTGAAAGAATGTTTCAGGTAAAAAATGGTCATAGTAGAAGCCCATGTTGAACTGCAAACCCCGTACAAAATTTTAAAAAGCAAATAGACCAGTTTGATTCAAAAGAAAAGATCATACTCATAGGTACTTGGAAACTCAGAGGTGAGAGGAACTTAAAAGTAATTGTGTCTATTCTCCCAAGTTAGAGAATAGACACAATTCTTGGGGCCAGAATGTAGATTAGCTCTTGGGGCCAGAATGTAGATTAGCTCTTAGGATGAACTGTCTTTCTTACTCCCATACACTAGTTCATTTAACAAAGGTCCAGATACAGTGACCTCTAGGCTCTCTATTTCTGGTGCTCATCAGAACATTTCCTCTCAAACACAGCATTTAGAAATAGACATGAGATATTTACCTTTTAATCATTATTTATTTATTTATCTTTTAATTATTCAGAAATAATTCAGTGGTCATATGAAAGATTTATTGCTATTTTCTAATGTGGCGTAATAAACCAAAACTTGGAATCAGCAATACAAACAGGAAGCATTCACTTCAGACCAAAAAGACAACAACTCTAATTTTTTTTTTTGGTAAATCATAAAAAGGACAAAGAAGGCTGGGAATCATGAAATCTTGGAATTACCCTTTGGATAGAATTTCACTGGCTATCAGTCATGAAATCTCTTCTAATCAATTTAAGGCTTGTTTTCACTTACATGCTCTTCCTTCAGTACATTTATTTTTAAAACAGCTATGCCCTGGCAGCCTCTCCTCATTCCTTATTCTTTTCCTCTATCCTTTGCTGTTATGATTATTTAAATACATAGAGTAGCAATAAACTATGTTAAAAATGGCAGGTACTTTACAATATAAGTCTCAGTCACGCCCTTCAAAAACATGTGGTATGAGATCAACTAGATTCAAACAGTTCCACAGACCTTTACATCACACATGCATGATCTTGGTAGATAATCTGAACGTGAAACTCTTGTTTGAATGGCAATGGATTAGTTCATCTGGATTATTACAGATGGGGTGGTGAACCCTTTTCCCCTACAACTCTGGGCCCCAACTAAAGCCCCAGATAAACTGTCACGTAAATCCACAAGACGTAAAAGCACACATGGTAAATGCCTATTAGAAGTTCTCATTAATATCAAGAAACAGCACGTTACCACCAAGCCCAGGGCAAAAGTAAATGTGTTTGTCATCCCTTTAATTTTTTAAATTTTTTCTTTTTTAATGGAATCATAAAGCTCAACTGGCAAGGGATTGAGCAGGAACAGTAAGTCACGTCTCCTCTCATAAAATCAGCAAAGGCACTCTATCACCACACAGAGCAGTCAGCACGTGTGTCATCAGGCAGAAGTGGAACTTTTGATGCTGAGAATCCCAGCTGCATATTTCTAGCATGAGGGGCTTCCTGTCTGCTCAGTAAAACAACAGACTGGATCCAAGAAAGGAACACGGTTCTGTCTCGGACAGAGCTCCAAGTACGATACTCCATGCATGTCAGACGGGTGTTTCAATAGCATCATCAGAGCAGGGCAAGGCACAGGGTTGGGTGGACTTTTTAAAAAGTAAAGATGAACTTTCCTCTCGCGAATGACAGTGCTGATTCAGTTTCCCTTTACAACATGTTCATTGGAACTATTTTTTTTTTTTGCCCTGTAAATGATATTGGATAATTTTTATGCATTTAGCAACTATTAAATATAGTGGCAACCATATTAGATGTTTGACTTATGTGTTTCTCTTCTTCATAAGATTTTAAATTAGACTATTCTCTGCTTGTATCCTCCATTGTTTGGATAGTATTTTTATATCTCCCATTTCACAGACATCTTCTAATTAGAATTCTACCATACAACAATAAGTAATAGTATTAACAATACTTTACATGTGGAACCTTTTGCATCTATCTGCAAATCTGTGAGGAAGATCAGTATTTCTTTTTCTTAAAATCATTATAAAAATCCAGTCATTTATTTAACAAATATTTATTGAGCACCTAGAATATGCAAAGCTCTCTTCTATAAGCTGGAACAAAACAGCGAATAAAACAAACAAAAAGGCTTATTTTCATTGAGTTTACATTCTAGTGAGAAGAGATAAATAAAGAAATAATAAGTAAAACATATGGCATGTCAGGCCGGGCACACTGGCTCATGCCTGTAATCCCAGCATTTTGGGAGGCCAAGGTGAGCAGATCACCTGAGGATAGGAGTTTGAGACCAGCCTGGCCAACATGGTGAAACCCTGTCTCTACTAGAAATACAAAACGTAGTGAGGCATGGTGGCAGGTGTCTGTAATCCCAGCTACTCTGGAGGCTGAGGCAGGGAGAGTTGCTAGAACCTGGGAGTGGAGGTTGCAGTCAGCTGAGACTGCACCACTGCAGTCCAGCCTGGGCAACAGAGCAAGACTCAGACTCAAAAAGGAAAAACAACACACACACACACAACCAAAAACAAAACAAATGGCATGTTAAATGACGGGGCAGATACCACCGCTGTTTCTTGATATTGGATTCCCCTCTTATTTCTGAGCACATGAAAATTATATGTCCCTGTTGTATTTTTAGCGAGATAAGAAGATCAGCACCAAGATAAAAGTATGACGAATTGCAGGGTCTTTATTGCCGGCGACCACGGAGGACTTATGTCTCTCCAACCTGTGGCCCCGAGTTGAGGGAGAACTGGGCTTTTGTGCTAAACAACACTTTTGGGGGGCTGGGGATTTTCTGTGGGGGGGACTGGGGATCTTTGCAAGCAAGCAGTTTGTACAGAAGCCAAGGTCAGCAGTTAGAGACAGTGAAAACTCCCAATATCAGTAAGCAAGCAGTTTGTTCAGAAGCCAAGGCCAGCAACTAGAGACAAGGGGCTTTCTTCTCAGGATCCGTGTGACCCTGAGTGGC